>KQ964695.1:3386-43231 GCA_001566745.1 Conidiobolus coronatus NRRL 28638
CTCAATTGCCTTTGATATAAGCAATATTCAGTTTATCGATAGTAAATTTAAGTTCCCATAGGGTTTGAGTGTAATTCACCAGTAGTAATTTTACGTAGTGCACAAAGTATTGAGTATTTTTGTTTTTGTATCAGCCGAGTTTTGTCTTCTACCCATCTTTGGACACACCGTGCAAAATTGTTTGGCTTGGACGGGATAAATGATTCTCTCAAAGATGGTATAGTTGAGTTTAATAATATTGAAAATGGGTTTACTATAATAGAACATAAAATTGTGTCTCCAATTTTAAACGATGTTTAGACAGTAGAGCAACATTGTTGCAGATATATATTATGGCATCTACAGATGTGTCGGAAATCGAGGAAATGCTTACGGAACCACACAAAAATCCGAAGTCGAATTGCAACGTAGTGCAGTCCAAGTCACTATGTGTCTGATTCTCAGTCCGAGCAAGAAGGTCGAAAGTCATCTCGATGATGGGGGTAACACTGTGATAGGTGAGAAAAGACAAGTCCATGTATTACCTCTATTGATCGAAGCAGAGAGTAATACTGGCAACGTTGTTATTAGATCTCTTAGGTGGTTCCTCTTCAGAAGACGATGAATCGGAAGAAGACTCGCTCTCAGATTTAATCATACTTTCAATAAAACTTTAGATTAGAATTTTAAGCTTATGACTCAGCAATTTATCCTCTGATAGTCTTTATATCATCCCGCCCTCTTGCCAGAAGTTATCTTAGCCACTAAAAAAACTAACGATAAGGCTAGAATTGCTGCCTTTAGCCTTTTATTCAAGATGGCTAATCGTATGAACAAGCTCTTTACGGATCAGACAACGAAGACTTCGAAGCCGAAGAACAAGTCGCTGCCACCAATGAAAAAGCTTCCCTATGCAAGACCCCCAGAACATCGAGTATTTGACGAACGTTGGGATTCAGAACAGATACAAGGCCTAAGGCCTAAACAGTTTAATAAGTGCTAAAATTGAAATTATTGTGAGACAATACAATTCATAATAACACAAATTATTGAATAAACTAAATACTGGCTAAACTAAACTATGGTCGACAGTGTAAATCAAGAGCTTAAAGACATATATTTAAATAATAAGATGGTCACGTTGACGCCCGTTTCCTTCGCTCTTCCCGCAGACAAAGTACCCACCAAGAAGATGGCTAGAGACATCATCGGCACATTCCTGACCGAAGAATGGTCATCCGTGGATCCAGAGACTCTGACAATATCATACCATGCATCGTTTGCAAACGCCCACTGTACTGTGGAGCGACCAAAGCCGGCTACTGGTATAGCTCTTGAGCCATGCAAGGTCTTTATCAAATTCCATAGTGAGGGTGGGGGGGATCTGGAGGTTTTCAAGAGTCTGGCTCCAAGCAAGCATGAGGAAGCACAACTCTGCTACGACTATGGTCGATCTGGACTAGGGGCCCAAGTGTACGGATTCTTCGAGACACAAGATGGCACACTCGGAAGGATCGACGAGTTTCTGGATGCCCGGAACATGGAGCCCGAAGATGTTGAAGATGCCGGCATTCGAGCTGATGTGGCTAACGCTATGGCAACGTTTCATAGCCTTCAGACATCACTGACCAAGAAAGCAGTAGAACCATACTATGAAGCTGTCATTAATGGACTCAACAAGTACCACAAGATGGACAAGTTGAAGACACTCGGTCAGCAAGGAGGCGTCAGTATAGACAATCTGGTTGACTACCACTTTGGGCCGAGGTTACGAAAGGTGGTAAGCAAGCTTGAATCTGTAGGAGGGAAGACAGCATGGTGCATCCACGACGTCCAGTTCATGAATGTCATGGTCAAAAATGATGTCAAGAAAGGAGAGAGCAAGGTCGTCCTGATTGACTTTGAGTTCGTTATGCGCAACTACCGGGCTTTTGACATTGGAGGTCACTTTATGCAAAAGATGTTCAAGTGGTTTGACGAGGAGTGCAAGATAGCAAATTGCCGTAAGTACACAGACGGGGAGAAGAAACACTTTTGTGGGGAGTATGCTAGACAGTGGAACAAGATGACTGGCGATACGGACACCGAGGATCAGGTGTTGCTCGAGTCCGAGTACGGATACATGTTGGCCATCACTTTTGACATCCACAACATGCTGTGCTTTATGGACGAAGAAGATGACAAGGACCCATTGAACCTTGTCGGACTCAACAAGCTGTTTGACGAGTTTGTGTATCAATATACCAAACTGGGGCTAGAGGATCCTCTTTAGTCTCAGCCGGGTGCGTCATCAACCTCAAAAAATTTTCTTCGAAAATGACCCCAGCTCCGCTTTGTTAATACAACTACGACCATTCAAAACGGTATATATAAAGGTTAACTGAAATCCACATATTCTTACTTTTTTTTTAATTAAAAATCAAATTTGAATTTATAGAAATTTTTAACGTCGATGGGGTTGATATACCTGAAAGCTTGTTGTTAAATAATTATACTAAAAAAGAAATAAAAGAATCTAACGGTGAACTCGATCAAATTGGAAACTCACTTTGTGAGTATATCAAGGATGTTCTGGATAATGAAATGTTAGCAACTGGGACTGATGAATCTAATACTGGCAACTTTGTTAGTATTTTACTCAGATTTATAAACTTTGATATATATCCATTTAAAATGAAGCACAAACCTAAATATTTTTTCCATGTTAATTCTATTAAAGATGAAGATAAACATTACCAAAATATAAATCAATTGACCATGGGAAAACCCCAAATTGCCGGCGAAATGATAGCAATAGCTTATACTAATAAGTTAAACAATCTTATAAATTAATATTGGTCATTCCCACTTGTTGCTGGGGCGGTAGCATGGCAATATTTTCTCTAGATAAACAAACTTTTGATGATTGGATTCCCATTAAGTTAAATTGATTAAACTCCATAATAAAAAGTAAGAATGCCATTGTGTTATTTTTTGAAAAGTCTAATAGCTACAGAAGACTTGTGATTTGATACTTCAGCTTCAAGTTCTTTACGCTTCATTTGCTTAACTTCTTCAATATCAATAACACCGAGATCGCGATGAGCTAAAGCGAGTACGTAACAACCTTCACTAGCAAGTTCAAGAGCAGCTTCGTCGTAATTGGTAGGAAGAGTTTCAGAGCTGGCAATAACCTTTACCTTTTCGAAAGATCCCTTAACAAAAATATCGACATGCTTGGTTACAGGGTCAAGTACAACAACAGACATAGAAGCTCTAGCATGAACAAATTCAAATCACCATGAAGTGTCAGGAAACGCTGTCTTTGCAGTAAGAAAGACTGCGGAATACACACTAGCTTTTGACATTACTAATATATTCTTTATTGATAGTTTAAAGCAATAGGGCGGAGGAACAGGAAGCAAATTCACTTCCACAATTGAATGGAAGGGGCAGTAGTGTTTACCATTTAAGTCTTGTAACGTTGTAAGTGTAACTCCCTCTCTTTGATACGCAACATTACACATCACACCAGCATTGCACTGTTCTCAAACTCCAAGCTCTCTATAGATCCTAGATAAAGACGGACAGGACCTAGCGGAGCAAATACTCTCAAGAGTTAAGGCTACTCCCGAACCAGTACATAAATCGATAGTAAGAATAGTCAAGCCCGACGCTAATATACCGGGAAAGAAACACCAAAGCATTAGTTCAACAATACACAAAAAATTCGAATGTGAATGCTTACAACACATTTGAGCTAAGGTCGCTAACAGTACAAGAAATGAAATCAACTCTTCAGAATTTATTTTAGAAAAATCGTCAAGTTGTGAGCGATAAGTGTGAAGTTAGGGCTGGAGCTTCAAAGGATGATTTTCTAAGTATAGTTGATGAAGGGTTTACACTCCCAATCCAGAGTGCTGTTTTAAGATTAACCCCTTTACAAAACAAGCTTGATCCAACATTGATCCTAAAGAATATCAGGGCTTTAAAGATAAATCAAGCAGCTCTGGTCGTGATAGGGTGCAATAAGAAGAAGTAAAATTAGACACCAGGAAGGCAGAATTACGAGAAGAGAGAGAAAAAGTTGATAAGTCGAGTGACAAATAAGTAGAAGATGCTCAAGAGGGTTGCTGTGATTTACAATTCTCGAGCCTGTAGCCAGCAACTTCGGAGTCAAAATTTGCAATATTTATTTATAAAGGGAATTTACTTTAACAATTATTATAAAATCCTCTTCTATCAGCTTAAAGGATCCCTAAGGAAAAGATAGTCGACTATAATTATTACGATAATATCCCTTCCCTCTAAAGTTAGGGGACTCTTCGGTTTTCTCAGTTTTAATTGCATGCTTAATAATTTGCAGTACGAGCTAACTATTTGCTTGTGCCCCCTAAACGACAAAAAGGCATATAGCCCCCATAACTATATGCCCGCTGCCAAAAACAGTCTTTTTATTTTTTTTTAAATTAGTGAGGAAATGCCACCCTTTTTGTGGCTAAGGACATATGGTCCCAAGAGTCATAATAAAAATAGTAAACCATGAAGTCGATATTTTTGGTATTATTTAGTTTACAAACTATCAAAAACTTTTACGGCATTCACAGCTGTGGATTTTGCACTGGCAGGATTAGCACCAGTAACAATACGACCATCAATTTTCGAGAAATCGGCAAACGGGGTAGGTGGGGAGACATATTTTGCTCCAACACTAGCTGCGCCATCTTCAATAGTGGGAACATTGGCTTGCTTGATGCGATCAAGTAAATTGAGCTGAACTTCACCCTCGGTTGTAAACCCGGTAACAGTTTTTCCAGCAATAACTGATTTACCAGTGGCAGTATCAATAATACCAGGCAATATTGCTGGACCGTGACAAACTGCAGAAACAACTCCTCCGCGCTTGTAGATGTCTTCGGCGATGTGCTGTAACCCGCGTGCAGTTGGATAATCCCATAAGCTTGCATGGCCGGCAGAGGCAAAGAACAAACCATAATCCGCAGCATTAAGATCCGAGGCTTTGTGGAGCTTACTGTTGAGTTTAACATTAAAAGGATGTTTGGGATCATTGAATATCCTTTCGTCATCGTCAGTGAGGAACTGCTTTTCTAAAGAATGTTCGTCCATACCATAGTGGCCAGTCTCGGAAGCAAGATCTACCTCAAAACCGGCATCAACGAAAGCTTCATATGGATGGAGTGCTTCGGTATAAAATAACCCAGTCTTTTTACTATCTTCGTACAGTGGACCATGATAGCTGGTGATGGCAATAAGAGCTTTACGGGGAAGATTGGTAGGCATGACAACTAGTTTGATAATGATAATAATGTATTTAAGGTAATGTCAAGAATAATGTCAATAATTATAGTGTTATTATTTTGCTGGAGATCAATCAATTAAAGAAAGTTTGAGAGATCCAAAGTTCCCAATAGTTTTTTTTCATCAATCAAACAAATTCCATTTTCGGGATAGTTTGCTTCTAATCATTTCTGAGCATCTTTTAACCAAATAAACTTACGAAAATTTCTATAAGTTATTTTTAAAAATATTAATTATCTTTTCAAGTTATACTTATTCAGTATTCAGAGCATTAAAACTCCTAATTGAAGCAATCATTAATAATGGTCGGAAAGGCGAGACTTCGGCTCACTATTCTGGTTTATAAAAATTACTTAATAACTTAACAATTCAAATTATTTATATTAAGAATTTTATAGTATTAATCAATCGGATAACAATTTCTTATTCATAGATGATTGTCAGTAATAATTATTTCAGTGATGATTCACTTACCATACGCTTTATTTCATCAAATACTTTTTGCAATTTAACTCGACCATCTTGATTTCGAATATTTATATCCCACCACCAATTCGGTGCCCTATCTTCGATTATTGAAAAAATTACAGGTTTGATTACATCTGGCATTACTTTGTCTGTAGCGCAATTGTATCGGTATATAGAGCAGTGGCCACCAATAGCGCTTATCTCTATGAGAGTAGGCATAGCCTCGATTACAATCAGGGGTGCTGGTAAGAATAATGCATTCTTTTAATATTTAGCTACTACTTGGCCTTTAACGAAGGTTTTACCAGAGGTCTAGTTTGGGGGAGAGAGTTTGTAATTAGATCTACTGAGTTTAATAGATCCTATTCTAATTCTAAAAATGTCTGTAAAGCTTATGGTATTAACTTCTACAACTTTTAAAAGGCTCTTTAGGAACACTCCATTGCCATTTTCATCAAACTTTCTCTTTTGCTGATGACCAACATTAACCCTGGCGTTGTGTTTGTTCTGAGATGAATAAATTTGTAGCTTTATCAAACCTTGTTTCTTTGTGGTCCTCGCAAAATATGTTCTTCATACCTCGAGCACTCTTAATGCTTTGCCTTAACGCAATATTATGAATATTTCCCCAATCAAGCGAAAAGGTCTTGGTAGATGTATATCCAAAAATGGTAACTAAAATAGTATGGCTTAATGGAAATAGGGTATTGTTGCTTCTATAGCCTAAACTTCTCTGCGAGCTTGGTGTTATTAGCGATGGCCATATTATCGAAAATTATATATTTACATGAAATAAATTCAAACTTACCTCCAAAGACTAGATGCTCGGATAGATGCTTTGGAAAAAGATTGCCCCAACAATTTATCCATCAAGAAAAACTCTAAACATAAAGTGTAGAATTAATAATTTAACTACTTTAGTTAATCAGAAGCAGTCTGCGGTAAATATTAGTGAATTAATATCTAAAAACAAAGAGCTTTTTAATAGTATTGCGATTTTTGGTAAAGCGTAATAGCCGATGATAGTGAAAGCTAGGGCGGTTTAATAGATTTATTTTCTCAGCAAAATGATAGTTTGTTATTATTAGTTGGCTGCTAGTAGTTTGCTGATTATTTTGTAATTCATGTGATTATTAATAATAAAGTAGAGAGAGTTATAAAAGGCCAAGATTAAATATTTGGCTTGGTAAACTCTGTTTTATCAGCACACTTTCGTTTGATTTTACAAATATTACAATATCTCCCACTTGCAGCTTGACTGGTTACAAGACAGCACGACAAATCTTTTGACGTTTTCCAACAAAAAATAGCTTGTTTATCTCTTCCGCATTTGATAACAGAGAACTAATGTGCAATAAACTTATACCAATAGCAGGTATCCACCCGCCTCCATGTGCACACGCATTGAAGGGAAATTCATCACACTCCATAGTTAGACGGGTTTTCCTTCCTCTGCTGAAAATATAGTCTAATAATTCTCTATTCTCTTTTACTACTAGCCTATTTGCTTTGTTTTATTATCTAAATGGATTGAAGATGATAATAGTAAATTTACTTAATTTTAGATACTTTATCTCAGATCAGTAGATCTATCTACAATTTTCTGACCGCTCCAATTCTCAACAAATGTTATCAAACCCCAAAGCTACTAAAGAGCTTCAGCCATTCCAATTGATTCAAGTAGATCACGCGACCTGTTTTTCCTCATTCAATGCGCTTAAAAAGATTACCGGGTGGACATTAATCGAACAGAGTTTAAGGTTTGAGCTATATCTCTGGAATTCAAACCCACCTCTTCCAAACAGCACGTACACCATACGTTTCAAATAATTGAACTTCTATCTACACCCATATTAGAAGGCGTTCGGTATTATAAATCACATCAAGGTCGAATTTGCGTATTAATTGGATTTGCGTATATTGAATTGTATATTCTCAAAACAGCTTACGACCCAGTAACTAAAAAACAGATTCAAAGACATTATTTGCCAAAGTTCGTAATGTTATAGAAAGTAACATCAATGGATCACACTCTTTAATATCCAAAAAGTTTGAATCTTCTCTAGTGCATATTACAAAGCTTCTAGACGCTATTCTTCCAAATATAGTCCCAAGTCCCAAATTTTAGAATTATGTAAAGATTTAAATAACTTGAAGCACATTACATTCCTATTAAAAAAAGATCGAGCATAATCAAATTACTGAAGCCATGGAAAGGAAAACCATTTACAAGATTCCTTCTTACTAATTGGATGAGAGCATTTATCAGTCTATTTTGGTTGCTTTGGGTATCCTCAATAAAGAGTTAGCTCAACATTCTCAATACCCACGATGTATTTTGGATTCTTTGATATTTTTATCACCTTACAGTAGGTTTAGTGACTTATTCTCATTAAGGGACTTCATCTGATCAGTCCATTATTTTGGGTCAGCTGGGGCTTACAGTTCGCTTTCAAGTTTAATTTCGCCATTATCAAAAAAATATATTCCTTTTTCATTTACCTCTAATCATAACTTTGAACAGCGTAAATACTATTTCTCGCTATCCACATTCAAGATGGTAGAAATTTAATGCTTGACGTTATATATCAGAGGTTTTCAAAATTTAATGAAACCCCTGAAATTGAAGTGAAATTACATTAACTGGCTTAAGCTTAATGATTGCAACACTGTTGAAGAAGTGAATTTATTCTGTGTTCCTAGAGCCCCGATCAATATTTGCATATTTCACAAAAAAATCAGCTTGGTTTGGTGGATACAAAGATCAAGTTATAACTATTCTCATCAATATAGGACACTTAAAGGGAATTTCCTTGAATGCTGCAGAGCTGGAGCTTCCATATATATTAGAGACAAGGTCTACAAATGCGCATCCACGCCGTTATATATTTGACTACCCTCCACAAATATTCGAAACACTGACTCATGTTGAAACTGGATTTGTTTGGCTTAGAATGGAGAATGGTGCTCTGTTAATATGCAAATTTTGCGCCTACGTCAAATGTAATAAACATTTCCCGCTTCAAAGTTGCTAATAATCAATCTATTCAATTGAAATCTAGATACTTCTTGTATAAAGCCTCATTATCAAACCAATGAATCTACATCAAAAGCAGCAAAAATCTTCTAATTAAGATAGTTCTTCAACAAACACTAGCAATTTCGAGAAAAGTCCAGTTGTTGGAGATATAATAGATCACCCGAATTCTCAAAAGAATGAAAGACCTATCTTAGTTCAACCTGGGGGTTCCCAGAAGTAACAAAAGATTTCATCCCTTCAGATAATTCAGAATAACTAAACTTTAAAACTGGACCCTCAAAAACTCCATTGAGTGAAAATGATGAAAAGCTAGCGTCTATGAATCAAGGTTCTCTTCAAAATACTCGTTTTTAATCTTCAACTGCTCCAGATACTATTGATAGTAATATCTTTGAAAAAGTTTTTGAAAGCAGTAACTCTGACATAGTTGATTTAGCTAGATTAAATCCGATCGAAGCAAATTTTGATATGCCACCGCCAGCACGTATCCCTTATACTGAAGACAACTATACCTTTAAAAATTGAGAGTTACGTCTTCCGATTATATAAAGATATACTGGCATTTAGTAGCTATGTCTTCGACTAACCAAAAATAGGTATTTGAAATAAGCTATAACTGTTTTTTTTTAATTGAAAAAAAATATTAAAATTAAATATATTAACAAGGTAATATTTACTCCAAGTAATATAACTGCTTAAGATGTCGTATATTGGATGGACTGTTCAAGATTGGGTTAAATTCCACTTGGAGAACACACCTAGTGAATCATTCGCCTTATTGGTAGAATTGGTCAAGTCTCAGTCGACAGATGATCCAGCATGGATTTCGTTGGCAGATGAAGAGAGCTTGACACATCAATGGGAATTTTTACAATCAAAATCGAATAAAATAAGTTTACCCTTATACGGTATTCCTATCGCTGTAAAAGACAACATAGATGTAAAGGATTTTTCTACTACTGCAGCATGTCCGTCATTCAGTTACTTAGCCGAAGAAGATGCTACAACTGTGAAGTTGTTAAGAAATGCAGGTGCTATTATTATCGGTAAGACAAATTTGGACCAATTTGCAACTGGATTAGTTGGAACCAGATCACCATACGGAGTTACTCCCAACACATTCAGCAAAGATCATGTAAGTGGAGGTTCGTCTGCTGGGTCTGCGTCTGTTGTAGCAAGAGGTATTGTTCCGGCCGCATTAGGAACGGATACTGCTGGATCAGGTAGAGTGCCTGCAGGGTTGAATAACTTGGTCGGATTGAAACCAACAAAGGGAGTTTTCTCGTGTAAGGGTGTAGTTCCAGCATGTAAGTCATTAGATTGTGTTTCCATCTTCGTGCTGAATTTGCAAGATGCTCAATTATTGTTCAATGTAATGGCGCATGAAGATGGCGAACAAGATGAATATTCTAGACCGATGCCAAAAAACCCTTTAACAAGTTTTTCCCTGGCTCCAAAGATTGGCATTCCAAACAACTTATTGTGGTTTGGTGAAGAAACTAACCCTAAATTGTACAATAAAGCAGTTGACGTTTTTTCCAAGTTAGGAGGTGAAATGGTTTCGTTGGACATTGAGCCGCTATTAGATCTGGGAAAATGCCTTTATGAAGGGCCTTGGGTTTCTGAAAGATATACGGCCTTGAAAGGTTTTTTGGCCTCAGATCCGCCAAAAGAGTCATTAGATCCTGTCGTACATTCAATTATTCAGGGAGGGAAGCAATATTCGGCCGCTACTGCATTTGATTTCGAATACAGGAGACAAGGAATTTTGCAAACAGTTAACAAGCTATTAAAAGATATAGATGCTGTTATCGTTCCAACTGCTCCTTTAAATCCAACTATTAAGCAAATAGAACAAGAACCTATCAAAATTAATTCATATCAAGGTACATATACTAATTTTGTTAATTTGGCCGATATGTCTGCATTAGCTATACCAGCTGGTTTCCGCCCTGACGGTTTACCATTTGGGATCACATTATTATCGCATAAGTTTAATGATTACGCTTTACTTGACTTAGCAAATCGTTACATGAAATTATATTCCCAATCAACTCCAAGATTTTTAGGTTGTTTGCAAGATAACAAGGTTTCTACAATGGCAGACGAGTTATTGAAATTACCAGAAATTGACTTCAACACACAAATCAAACTTGCCGTTGTAGGAGCACATTTGAAAGGGTTCCAGTTACATTGGCAATTGGAAAAGTGTCATGCAAGATTTATTGAATCAACCACAACTTCACCAAATTATAAATTATACGCATTGCCCAAGAGCGGTCCGGTTGCAAAACCAGGGTTGAGAAGAGTTGCTGAATCCGGTGCAGATATCAAAGTAGAGGTGTATGCTATTCCTAAGGAGAGATTTGGAGACTTCATGAGCATGGTTCCTGAACCATTAGGTATTGGGTCAGCAGAATTGAAATGCGGCGAATGGGTAAAATCGTTTATTTGCGAAGAATTTGGATATAATTTACCAGGTACCGTGGATATCACAGAATTTGGGGGATGGGAGAATTACCAGTCCTTCTTAGAAAAAGAGGACAATAAAACCATGAGGCCTTTCAAAACTGTGTTAGTCGCAAATAGGGGTGAAATTGCAGTTAGAATCATGAAAACTTTGAAGAAATTAGATATCAAATCAGTTGCAATTTATTCAAACCCTGATAAGTATGCTAAACATTCATTGATGGCAGACGTCTCTATACCATTGCATGGTGTATCATCATCAGAAACATATCTTTCCATTGATAAGATTATTGAGGCTGCGAAAAAATCAGGTGCCGAAGCGATTATTCCTGGTTACGGTTTCCTTTCAGAAAATGCGTTTTTTTCTGATCGTTGTACCAAGGAAGGAATTGTTTTTGTCGGCCCTTCTGGTGATGCTATCAGAAAATTAGGGTTAAAGCATTCAGCTAGAGAAATTGCAGCTAAGGCCGGCGTTCCTTTAATTCCAGGTTCTGACTTAGTTGTAGATGCTCAGGAGGCCAAATCAATTGCTGCAAAATTGGAATATCCAGTTATGGTAAAGTCTACTGCTGGTGGAGGTGGTATTGGTTTACAGAAAGTTGATTCTGAAGATGACATTGAAAGAGTCTTCCAAACAGTTCAACATCAAGGAAAATCGTATTTCGGTAATTCAGGTGTTTTTATAGAACGATTCGTGGAAAACGCAAGGCATGTCGAGGTTCAAGTTTTTGGTGATGGATATGGTAAGGCGATTGCATTAGGAGAAAGAGACTGTTCTTTGCAACGTCGTAACCAAAAGATTATAGAAGAAACACCAGCACCAAACTTATCTGAAAAAACAAGGCTCAAAATGAGGAAAGTCTCAGAATCCTTGCTTGCATCGATCAACTATAAGTGTGCTGGTACGGTTGAATTTATTTACGATGAAAAGAGAGATGAATTTTATTTTTTAGAAGTGAATGCTCGTTTACAAGTTGAACATCCAATCACTGAAATGGTTACTGGTTTAGATTTAGTTGAATGGATGTTATTAATTGCTGCTGACAAAGCTCCAGATTTCAACAAAGAAGTAGTTGTAACAGGAGCATCAATGGAAGCAAGGTTGTATGCAGAAAACCCTGTTAAAGACTTTATGCCTTCTCCAGGTCAATTAACCGAAGTTTCCTTTCCATCTTGGGCGAGAGTTGACGGATGGGTTGAAAAGGGTACTATTGTTTCTGCTGAATACGATCCAACATTGGCTAAAATCATTGTTCATGGAAGGGATAGAATTGATGCATTAAGAAAGTTGTGTGATGCACTTAATGAAACAGTTGTCCATGGCTGTGTCACCAATATTGATTATTTAAGGTCAATTGCCAATTCTTCTATGTTCGCCGAAGCAAAGGTTGCTACGAAAGTATTGGATAGCTATGATTATAACCCAACTGCTTTTGAGATTTTGAATCCTGGTGCTTATACCACGGTCCAAGATTTCCCAGGTAGAAAAGGATACTGGCATATTGGTGTCCCACCATCTGGTTGTATGGATGATTATGCTTTTAGATTGGCTAATAGAATTGTTGGAAATCATAAGACTGCTCCAGGTATCGAAATTACTTTTATTGGACCTAAGATATTATTCCACCATGATGCGATAATTGCCGTCACAGGTGGTTCTCTTGGTGTTGAAATTAATGGTACACCTATTGATCAATGGGTTCCAATTCACATCAAACGGGGAGACAAATTGTCAATTGGTAAACTCACTTCTGGCTGCAGAGCCTACTTAGCTATCAGGGGTGGTATTGACGTTCCTGAATACTTGGGTTCAAGATCTACGTTTGCATTAGGCAACATAGGTGGGCATAATGGAAGAGTTTTGAAATTAGGTGATGTTTTGTTTTTGGCCCAACCAGAAATTGCTGGTTGCAAATTATCATCTGCCGTTTCTGAACCATCTCCAATTCCAAAATGCTTGATTCCATCTTATGTTTTCAATGCAACTAAGAATTGGACTGTCGGAGTTACTTGTGGTCCGCATGGCTCCCCTGATTTCTTCAAAGCAGAGTCAATAGAGGAATTCTTCAGTGAAAATTGGAAAGTTCATTATAATTCAAATAGATTTGGAGTTAGGTTAATCGGGCCAAAACCAAAGTGGGCTAGATCTGATGGTGGTGAGGCCGGATTGCATCCTTCAAATACACACGATTATGTCTATTCCTTGGGTGCAATTAACTTCACGGGTGACGAGCCAGTCATTTTGACTTGCGATGGTCCTTCATTAGGTGGATTTGTATGCCAAGCCGTTATTGCTGAGGCAGAAATGTGGAAAATTGGTCAAGTCAAGCCAGGTGATTTTATTCAATTCGTTCCTATTTCTTATGAAGATGCTAAAGCATTAAAGCGTGCCCAAGATAAAGTGATCCAAACTTTGGAAGGAGACTTACCAACCATCGCTAGTAAAGCATTAACAAAGCCCGAGAATCCAATCATCGCAGAACATAAACCTAATACAAAAGCACCACCTGTTGTTTATCGTCAAGCTGGTGATAGATACATCCTTGTTGAATATGGGGATAATACCTTAGATTTGAATTTAAGTTATAGAATCCATAAATTAATCAACATGGTCCACGAGAATAAAACAGCAGGAATTGTTGAAATGTCCCAAGGTGTTAGATCTGTGTTGATTGAATATAGCTGCGAAATTACACAACAGCAATTAGTTGATACTTTGATTTCTTTTGAAAAAGATATTACATTTGTTAATAAATGGAAGGTCCCCTCAAGAATCATTAAATTGCCTATGGCTTTCGAGGATAAGAAAACGTTAAATGCTGTCAAGAGATACCAAGAAACTATTAGATCTGAAGCACCCTGGTTACCAAACAACGTGGACTTTATTGCTGAGATTAACGGTTTAACGAGAAACGATATCAAGGATATGATGTACAGCGCAAGATACCTGGTGCTTGGGTTAGGGGATGTCTTCCTTGGAGCTCCTTGTGCGGTACCATTAGACCCAAGACACAGATTGTTCGGTACCAAATATAATCCTTCTCGTACATACACTCCAAACGGTTCAGTTGGTATTGGGGGAAGTTATATGTGTATTTACACTATGGAATCTCCTGGTGGTTATCAATTAATCGGGCGTACTATTCCAATTTGGGATAGATTGACATTGGGAACCAATTCAGACAACCCATGGTTATTGTCACCATTTGACCAGATTGAATTTTATCCTGTTTCTGAAGAACAAATTGACAAGCATACTGAAGAAGCTTCAGCTGGTAAATTCAACATTGATATTGTCGAATCTGTATTCGACCACAAAAAGTACTTAGATTGGGTCCAAGAAAACTCAAAGTCCATAGAAGAATTTCAAAATCAAAGTGGAGAAAAGTTAGAAGAAATCAGTAACATTATCAAGCAATCTAATGCCTCATTGGAAAAGAGCTCTGTTACCAAAAAGAGCGACGAGGACATCTACGGTGAAAATGCTGAGAAGGTGTATTCTGAGTATTCAGGTCGAGTTTGGAAGCCTCTTGTTGAAATCGGTGATGAAGTTAAAGATGGGCAAGGCATACTTGTAGTTGAAGCTATGAAAACAGAAATGGTTATTGGTGCCACCAAAGCCGGTAAAGTTGTGAAGATAGTCCATACGAATGGAGATGTCATTGATGCTGGTGACTTGGTTGCAATTATTGAATAAAAGCGGAATAACAGAGAACAACCCATTATCACCTAAAGCAGGATACAATACTTCAAGTATTTGGAATATGATCACCAAATCAATCCAGTTAGAAGGTCGGATGATACAAATGTATTGGCAGACGTTTTGGTTGAGAGTTGACAAATTCAATATCATCTGGATTGATACTGCTAGGAGGCTTTAAACTTTTTATTCGCTTTCGCTGGAACCAGGAACAGTGAAGCTATATAAATAAGAAAATTCACTATCATTACTATAAACTCAAGCAAAAAACAAAATCAGTTATGATTAAGGAAGATACTAAACATGCTTTTTTTCTAAAACACTTTGCATTACAAGCGTGATTATTTGTTATGTTTCAAAAAAATTATCATTGGGTTACCATGGAAACTTCAACAAAGGTGATTCCACAGGTTCGTTCAATTTCAAAGTTTCCAAGGCCAAAACTACTAGCGAAGAATGCTTCAAAACTCCCAACCACCATCCATTGGGTTGTCTGAGGAGGAAGAATGAGGGCGAGTCTTCCACGAAGGGGATCCCCCCCCTTCTCACACAAACTCAAAAATAAAAATGATTTGATAACTGATGAATTAGCTGACGCTTTTAAAGGGTTACCCAAGGGTTTAACAAATTAATTTACTTCAATTCTCACATATCCAAGTTGTTGAGAAAAAAGAAGTTTACCAGCAACGAACTCTTTTGGGTGAACCATTCAAACTTGAAACTAGGTAAACAATGGCACACTGGCTATAAGGTCTATGACTCTAATAATGCAGGTACTTATTTACTTGGTTATTTATTCAACTATTTTACATTTCTATGGATGCACATGAGTATAAAGAATCACTCTTGGTAGAGGGGTGACCACAAGAATACAGATTGTTAGTTTGAATGTTGATAAAGTTCAAAAAATATGTTCTGGAATTAATTTATTTAGAAGGCGACGGAGGCTAATACTTCTATATTCCCAACCGTTTCTTCAGCACGATTGACTAGTACATTAATTTCTGTTAAAACGTCAATATCATAATGTACCTCTTTAATAGCGTCCCAGAACTTTAAGCCCCCTACTTTGTGAGGGCCAGGGCTGAGAGATAGGCATTCTAATTCAATATCGATACCTGAGTTGGATTCAACCATTCCTAGGTATTTTGTTAAATTTCCACTTAATAGGACACTTCCCATTTTTGAGCGAATCCCACTCAGTGTTAAGTCCATTTTATAAGGGGATTTATTTTGAACTCTGTATTCTATAGTAAAAGGTTGTTCTAAATAGATATTAGACGGGATGGAGGTTGGTCTAATTTCGATCATGTCAATAACCGGAGACCTTCTAGTTAGCTGGGAAGTTTGTAATCGCCCGATAGCTCCAAGCTCAGTGCGCCAAGCTATATCCAATTTTCCTAGTTGGTTTGCTAGAAGCGATTCTGTGGTGTGGGGTTCTTTGGGGGTTAATTTATATAAGTATTGCCTCGTAGAATTAACAGGTAAATATCCATATTCATCGAATACATTCGCTGTTTTCCCGCATTTAGCTACGAATTGTGTTAAATCTTGAGATTCTCTGCAACTCCCTTGCACTCTGTTTAAAACCTTGCTCTTTCTTTGAAAATCACAGGAGTCCCAGCGGCTGGAGTCCAACCTCAAACGCTCTAAAAACATAGTAGATTGGGAAACGTTAGAAATTTGAACTTCTAGGAAAACTTGCCCTAGTTTTGTGGAGTGGGCTTTTGTTTTCACAGCCAAGGGGTTTAAAACTTGAAAGCGATAAAATTTACGAAAGAATTTTCGCTCTCCATCATGAGTTACATAGTGAACAGAGCAAATTAAGATATGAATACCCAATTCTTTAATTTCATGGCGAATAACTAACGGTGCGCAGTGACCTGGCAGCATATCCGGGTGGGGGGTGAGTGTAGTATCGGAGAGCGAGAATTTTTGGCTTGATGTTTGAACTTCAGCTTTAAGGGTCATCTGGCGAACCGGGATTGGTGCATCATTATTAACTGATAGGTAACAGGAAAAAGTTTCTCCCAAGTATACATTTCCAAACTGTTGGGGTAAAAATAGTAAAGGTGGCGAATTAAGCTTTGGATCTGTCAAAAAATAATTACTGGTGTTATTTCCATGTAATTCAAGTGTAGGCCTAGACATTTTCATTACTTTAAGTGAAAGCAGTTGCCCTGCGCTTTGCTCAGAAGAAACTTCAGCCATTTTGATTGATTAGCGAGTATTAATTATAGTTAATTAATTAAGTTTAATTTTTATTTGTCCATGGCTTTGTAAGCACGTCTAGCTATAACTTCCACTACCCTTAGCATTGATTACTGGTGCTAACTCAAAGTCAGCTCTAGTATAAAAATTCTTTTGTCGGCTAGCTGAACAATTTAAACAGATCTTGTACTAATAATATAAGTAGTTACAAGCCATTAGTGGTACAGGGACTTGCCGTGGTCTTATTAGTGTAGTATTGTTAAGTTATTCAAACCCAATTTTAACGATTACTTTGCACACTTAAATTTCGATGACCAAGCGCAATTGGCATTTAAAGGTATGAGTTATACTTCATCTACTTAAAATAGAAGTTTATTTGAGATTGTTTCTTTTTAAATTAAACAAAGAATACAAAATAATTTACCACATATTGTAAACCAAAATGATAAGTAATTTTAAAGTAATAAAGAATTACAAAACCCTTATACCAATAAAAAGGAGTATTTATAGAGCTACTAAAAATCAGTATCATGGAGGTATCTCCCACCACTGGGTAAAATCTCTGGGTAAAATTAACGTAAATAAATTTAGCAGGGCGAATAAAAACATTAAAGTATTTTTAGCCCTTTCAAGTGGTGTTGATTCGACTATGGCTGGTTATTTGATGATCCAGAAATTTCCAAATTTGAACTATGTCGGAGTTTACTTGAATAACTGGGACCATCAAGAAGAAAGCGGGGGGCTAAATAGTTGCCCAAGCGAAAGGGAGTGGGCTCAAGTGCAATTTATATCACAAAAACTTAATATCCCTACCATAAAATTAAATTTTATTAAAAATTATTGGAACTCTGTATTTGAGCCCACTTTGAATAATTACCAGCTGGGTTTAACTCCTAACCCTGATATTTTATGCAACAAAGAAGTCAAATTCGGTGTGCTTTGGGACCATTTAAAACATTATGCAGCCGGTGATGAATTTTGGTTGGTTACTGGGCACTATGCTACAGTTGATCATCGAAACCCTAATCATTTGAGATTAATACAAGGGGTTGATCCTATTAAAGATCAAACATATTACCTTGCCGGACTTTCTCAAGAAAAATTAAATAAAGTAATATTTCCGCTTGGGGCGTTCTACAAAAAAGATATAAAACAGTTAGCAAAAGATGTGGGCTTTGTAGAGCAAAGTGAACAAAAAGAAAGTATGGGTATTTGTTTCATTGGAAAACGATCTACTGGCTTTCAGCAGTTTCTATCCAATTATCTTCGAAAGCAGCAAGTTAAAGTAGTTAACTGGAAAAATGGCAAATTTATTACGAATGTCAACATTTGGGAATTTACTCTGGGACAAAGATTAAGGGGGACCGGCCTTGGGCAAAGATGGTACGTTGGGATCAAAGACGCAGCTAGTAGCATAATTATGGCTGTTAACCAAAGAGATCACCCTTGTATGTATACCACAAAACTCATACTAAAGCAATTTGAATTCTTTAACAATGAGGACAACCATAGCTTATTTAAAGGTGGGAAGATTACGATGGCAAAAGTTAGAAGTCAGGCTAAACCAACGAAAATTTACATTAAATCGAGTGTAAAAGAAAAAAAGAATATAGAATATGAAGTTGAATTTGTTTCAACTCAACGGGGTTTAACTCCGGGGCAGTTTATTGTAGTCTATGACGTAAACACCAGCTTAATCGGGTGCAGCCTTATTGATTCTGTGTCATTACCAACTCCGAAATGGTATTCGAATAATAGTAGAGAGCTTTGAGGATTCTCCTTTGTCGAATTTTAGCAATTCTAAAATTACTTACACCACGCTAATTGCAATATTGTTTCATAAGATTTACTATTTTGTGTAATTCTTAAAAATTAACCCCAGCTTTCCTCAATACCATCAACTCCCATTTATACCCTTGAATTACTTTATCTTGAATAACTATTGCAAAGGTAGGGTCTAAGAATAATTCTCTACCCCTATGGATTAAGCAGCCCCAACAAAAGTTCCAACGTTGAATATCTTGAATGCTTCCAAATAAGTCTGCAGGGATAATAGGGAGGACTATTGCCAGCGAAAATGCATCTATAGGGTCTTTACTAGTTGTTGAGTAATACATAATATGGATCGTTAATTGTATAACCCTTTGTAATAGGTGAAATTTCCAGGATCCTAACCCTAAGAGTAAGCGAATTAAGTGAACTTCTTCAAGATCCGGGCACCATTGAAATGTAATTTCTTTATTTGAATTATTATTATTAGATGACATCGATTGCTTCGGAGTTAGTGGCATTAGGGACATAATAGATTTAGCAACAGCTATAGGTATTAATCCCCCCATACTTTTTATAGAGTATTTTAAGTGTGAAGCAATCAATTTTGGGTCGTATTTAACAGGGACAGCGGGGTTCCAGCTAATTTTACTAGTACCCCCTTCAATAAATTCACATAATGCAGCCCCGCTACAGCAACTGGGGGTTGGTGTTGAATTTGTAGATTTAACAAGTTGATTATATTTAATAAGTCCCAATTCGTTAATCTTGCGTAATTGTGTTTGATCACAACCTTCCCTAAACCAATGGCTTGAACTTTCCGTGAAATTTGTTATCGTTTCGTAATCCAATAGGTATTCAATACACATTTGGAATTCTTGTACCAAATTATCGGGAACAGATTCTGATGTAGCAATGGGAATACTCTTAATTAATTCATGAAATAGTATAGGGGGAAATATTGGAGATTTTGTCCTCGTTAAGCACTCCATTAATTGTAGCACCACCATTTCAATTGTTATTTTTTTGGATGATAGATTATTATAGGAAAGGGAAGACTCTAGGGATGTTCTAGAAAGCTGCGCGAATGAAGAAGTATTTATAGATGATTGGGAAGAAATAGTAGCCCTTCTGGATCTCTGGAGGGGTGCCAGGATCTGGGAAGATGACAGGTAGTTTGGCTTCGTATCCAAAAAGCTGTAACCTAATTGAATAGCATAAATCGTATCTTCATTTTTAAGTAAAAAATGATTTAATTTTGAAAATCCTGCAATAATAATTAAATGAGGGAGCATCTGATTGTTTGCAATCGATAGTTTAGTAGCAGCGAACCCGTATAATTTACAAAATTGTGTTAAAAACCAATATTCATCAATATTGGGGTCTTCTCCCCCCGTATTAGATATCGCTTTCCAGCAGCATTTAATTACTCTAACTAAGTACTCTCTAGGGTTCAATTTTTCTTGATTACCACTACCACCGGGAGGGCTATAAATTAATATTTCTTTTTGACGAATACCCCAAACTACTTGCTTGCAGCGGTCTAATTTTTGTCTAGCTCCATCCTCAGAGAATAAATAACAAACAAGTTTTAAAACTAATAAGGGTGAGTAAGTAGAGAGGTTATCAGTATTATCAGTAGTGGACTCCTTATTAAACTTGATTTGTTCTTGAACATTTCTTAACCGTTCTAAATTTATCCTCTTTTTAGAGGAGTTCTTCTTTGCTTTTTGGAATATGTTGGAGAAGAAGTGGTACATTTTATGCCATTTTTCTCCTTTATGTTGACTTATAGCAACCGATATAATACTTTCACTTTGCCCTAAATTTGTATTGGATAAATTTTGCGAATCTCTCGATTTTTTATCCATATTATATCAATAGAGTTATTGTTATATCATGTATTATCTAGTTTAGAAATTTATTTTAATTTAAAACCAGAACCCCACCCCAACACAACTACATAGCATAAAACCAAGCCGAATATCTACCAAATTTAGGTTAGATTCCGTTAGGTTTAAATATTCATTTCCACCCTTCAGGTCAATTAACAGGTTTGCTACCTGAAGTACACTTAAAGGGGTCTACCGCACAATAAATTATAACCTTGCGTGTCGAAATTCTTGTTCCATACTTCTGTAATGAATAGATGTGGTTGGTTGCATATGCAAATAATTTAAATGTATTTTCCTTATAGTAGTACCTTTTCAATTACAAACAATTAGGGCAATCCTTACGGAATTTGCTAAATTCCTCATCGGCTCATTCTCTCGGAAACTTATGAATATGAGCCTAGTATGCTATCTTGCTCTAACATACAGTTTCTATCCATCAAATGGGCGCCCATATCATGATAATTTTCCTCCAACTTGATTTTACTATAACATTAAACTTATCTATAAAATCCAGTTTAGATAATAGCCTAGTACATGGCAATCCACCGACGGATGGGATTGAGTGACGTATTTCTGAACTGTATGTTTTTTAAAGAGCATGATTTCATTAAGCCCTCTTATTGATTCGTCGTAAAAAATCATCCAATAAATAAGAACTCCTATACATCTCTAGCTTTTATGCATTCAGTTGCTAAAAAATACAGACATAGCAATACTATTGTTATAGATGTAATTCTTGAAGATGAGGAAGCCAGTACATTTATGATGCCACTGAGTACCTGGTCCGTACAGAGTACTACTAGTGACTTTGTAATTACCAAGGATGATAAAAATAAGTGTAAGTATGTATGTAGCTACTGGAGACATATTATTTTCTACTGCCCCACAAGATATCAAACCTGATTACGAAGGAAAGATAAATTACTACACTAAGTGCATTAGGAATTCCAAGCATAGTTATGGGACAAAGCCCTTATCCAAATAACATTTTTCCTTCTATAGCAGCTCCTTCTAGTAGCACAGTAGCTCCTACTGTTTCAAGTTTAAGTAGTCATGTAGGTGCACCAAATAGAAAGGTTGAAAGTATTAAAGCAACTAGAACCAAGTTGGGTAGCAGTAGCACCTGTAAGATCAGTATCTGCTCCTATAAGGCAGAAACTAGGTAGTTCTGCACCATCTACTAATAGTACTATCTCTAATAACCATGGTAAGAAAACAGACAATGTATCGGTTTCTAATTCCACAGTTGTGGAAATGAACAAGCCTGATTGGGAAGATGATGAAGAATGTGTTGTAGATTTTTCTAACATCCAGAATGATCTTCAATTTAAGACTATAAGTTTCATTTCCATTATTTTAGCACCTGCTACCATAATTTCTTCTTTTGTTTCAGAACGTGGAGGTAATTTATCCCTGTTACACATTAGTTCATTCTATTCATTAAAGAAAGGATAAGAAATGGAATCTAGTTTATTATTAGTGGCTGTTTGAAGTCCACTCAAGTTAGTTAGCAGTCCGTGGCTAGTACTCGCCCCCAGTGGACAATCTTGCCTTGGTATCTGATAGTGGATAGCTAAGTGTGCTGTCATGACTCGTAGTAGATTGCTGTGTACCTGCTGCCTGTGACTGTTGCCTGACATGCAGCTTACAAAATGAGCATTCCACACCAACGCATTCAGTCAGGAAAACTAAGAAAAACTCCCAGGTCCAATGGCTATGGAAAACTTAGAAATAAATGATGAACTATCTTGCTATTTACAAACTCCAGATTCACTTACTAGTATGCAAACAGTAGTACTAGGAGATATAGGGACTTGGAACATGAATAACGTATCGCTGTCTATAAATATGATGCAGCCGAATATAGCTAATTGCCGGGTTGGCAGACGAGTATCTATCTTTAAATTTAGAAAAGTCCACTTGTAAAGTAAACTATGGAAACAATACACTTCAGATACAGGGAAGGTGGTCTCTGATTATAGCTGATAGGTTGATAAACGAAGGCAGAATAACAATGGATGATATAACTCTTGCCAGTCTAAATATTACTCAATCAAGACTTTTCGGCTGGCTAATAGCACAAAACGATACAGGAAGATCTATTTACTTATGCCTCTTTACTAGAGAATCTGCAGAAATAATAAGTAAATATTTACCAGAGTGGTGCTCAGATATAGAAGAAACTAGAGCTGGTAATAATATAAGTATAATGGACGTAGAGAAGGTTTGGCAGACTTATACAAAAGTATTCATCTTGCAATACACGAAACTGTTAACTTTGCACATAGAAAACTACTAATATTTTTTAAAATTAATTATAGCAACATGCGTTGCATTACGCACCTTACTGGAAACTAACTAGGAAATAATGGATAAAGAAGAAGTAGCCAATACTCAATTAGACAGTGATATTGCTAACAAAATAGTGGTCCATATAAGTAACTCTTTACTCGAGCTTGCTTCAATTATGTAAGATATGACTGCAGAACTAGAGCAAAGACTAATTAGAGAAGATTCAGTACGCTCTAATGATGAGGAAGATGGTAATATGACAACCCACGATGGCAAAGAGTTGACTAAGCCTGTAACAGATGAAGAGTCTGTGTCATCAGTTCTAGATTGGGATGATAAAGGAGTATATACCCATGGAGGGGATTGCAGCTCTGCTACAATCTATATCCAGAGTACTGCTTTCAGACAAGTATAACCATGCTGTAGGAATCGGTGTAAAGCATGTTGACTCTGGTGATTCTGGTACCATTGTTCTCTGGCACTTTTCTCACGGTGGTGTAATGCTTTCTAGAGATTTGATGGATAAGATGGGAGAAGAATTTGATTATCAATGTCAGAATGAAGATTCTCATCCACTAAATGATTCTATACTTTAAAGTGCTAACGCACCCATCTCCTAAATAATGCCGCATAATATTAAAATTCTGGGCTAGAAATTCTATAAACAATTTTAGTGAATGAAGCAAAATCAAAGCTTGTTAACCTTGTCACAGACTCAGTTAGCTTCCAAGTTTTTAAGCTGAAAAAAAAAATAAATTTAAATGTTAATTAAATAGGATTATTTTGTGACTATCGTCGTTAACAATGGTTTTAAGAAAAAGGCCTGCAATTAATTATACCGAAAATAAAGATGATGATGTACCATGCACAAGTTATTGGAAAAAAGATTTCCCTGGAAATGATTGCAGTTGCAGAAAATCAAATCAACTTTGGCAAAGTTGCCTTTAACTTCTCCACGATAGCCCTCATCATCAACCCCAGCCCCGATGTAAATACTATGTTTTACAGAAATCCCTGAGCGGACCAATGTTGTCATAATGCTTGATTGGGGCGACAATTGCTATCGACTTAGTGGTCTTAAAAGCGACTTTATTTTGTTGGTAGTAACTTTGGAACTATTTCTGTTAATTTAACGGTAGGAACCGGATACAGGTTCAAAATTGAAAAAAAATCGAAACGTAATAGAATACCTGGCGACCCTACCAAAGAAGAAACAACTAACATGATAATTGATTACGGAGTTTTAGTTCGTATTGGTCCAACCAAAAAGGGTTGAAAAGCTTTGACCACGGCTTTTGCTGACCCGTTCAAATTGCTAATACCATTAAAAAAATAGCAAATAGCGATAAACCCGAAAAAGTGACTGAATGGTTAAACATAATCCAGTCTTTAACATCCAAGAAAAAGTTATGAGAATTAATAACCTCAGGTCAAAAGCAACGCAAAGCTCATAATGACGAAAACTCCGAACAAAAGAACAAATTTTTAAGGAACAAGTAAACACCAATCCTGGTTATGGTCCTATCGGAATAGATACCCAAGAAAGGAGAGATAGATTTAACGAATATAATAGTTCCAGCAATCGAGAACAATTACAACAAGAGGAAAACGACCTTTCTACTACCGACTAAAACGCTAACCGTGCCAGTGGTGCGGGGGATAGAAGTGTCGACACCGAACCCGACAATAATTTCATCAACTTTTAAAAATTTTACCCAAAAATTGGTTATAAAATTTCCATTGGAGTTTACCTAGTTTAATAGAAATTTTGAATTCTTTTATAGGTGGGATATATTGGTCTAAAATCTGGTTTCCCAATCGAAATACATGCGGTTTGATCATTTATGCTAATTTTTTCAATTGCCACTCAGATAAAAGTCTATCGCTTTCTTCTGAACCCATATAGAAGTCAATTTCGATTGGATTTATGAACTTGTTGCAAAATTCAACTTTAGAGTGTAATAGCCCAGGGGTAGCAAACTCAACAATAAGATAATACTCAAACAAGTTATTTTGCAATGGATTACCAGTTAAGCAAATACGAAGTTTTGATTTTAAGGAATTGAAGTCTTTATATTCTTTTTTAAAAGGCTGACACTATGGCAATTATTTCGCTGAGATTGTTAGATATATCATCAATTCTTTTATCTTCGATTTCACTGATTGCTACAGTTGTACCTTGCTTAGAATACTGGTACACTTCAAGTTTATATTCCGAAAGGAGTATACCATTTGGAAATTCAGCAGCAAACATATATTGTCTTAGCTGGTTACGATCCGTGTCAAGGAATCCAGCATCCTTGCTGCTATAATGCTTGCATTCTATTACTAGGAGTGGTTCTTCATTAGGGTTAATCTGACCACGCGTTGGCCGACTACGTTCTTTAAATACCACTTTATCAGCTTTCTTATCTCGATATATACCGATAGTATCACATCTAATAGACTTCATAATACACTCGTCTTTAACGATATAACCCCTCGAGAAAGTTTTACCAGCGAGATCTAGTATAGCATTAGCAATGGCTGTAACGTTAGACTCGTACCCGTTATCTGGTTCAAGTTCTCTGTAACCGAGAATTTGATTTTTTAATCTTTCCAAAGCTTCACTATTATCCATGTTTTAGGTTTTCCACTTGTCTATTTTTAATCATTTTATTCATTTATTGTTAAATAAATACAATTTGTATCTACGTGAGGTAAATGTTATTTCAAATTTGAAGTCTGGAATATTATCTTCTGTAATAGAGTTGAGGGGATAGATTAGAGTGTAAGCTCATTAAAGTTTTTGAACCTATTTTACCAGATGAAGTAATTGGTATCTTGTTTACTTCGAAGATATACTGAGGAATCATATAAAGGATAGAACTTTTCAGCATTATCAGCTTCAATAATTTCACAACTATCATTGCTAGATTTGTTTGAGGAATTTGCATAGCACACGAAAGAAGAAGCAAACGATAAGTCTGATGAACTGTGATAGTACAGTAAGCTCTGTGTATTCAATGTTCAGGGATGCAAACCTTATTGAGCACAGTAAAGACTTCAAAGAAACCATTGCATTCACTAAAGCATGTGGGGCTTAAGAATAGGACTGATGTTTCATTTCTCGATTTAATGCATTTGTCAAAGAACAGTGTCAAAAGAGATAACAGTTGATTACGACACATCGACAGTCTTCTTTGGAAAATTGAAAGTGTTTACTTTGCCCTTACTCATAAGCAACCAATCAAACAATGATTTCGTGGAGCTTGAATTCCTGATGAGAAAGCGCGGTTGAAGAAAGATCAGATGCAACAGATGATAAAGATTGACGTGGGGTTACCTTAAGAAGTTGAATAATTTCTGGGTTTTTAGCCATATTTTGGGGAGTTCTTTGGGATTTATCTTGGGCATGAGGATTAGCTCCGTGCTCCATTAAAACTGATACAAGGGGTGCAAATGATGAATCTCCCTTGACAGCATAATCTATAAAATCGTATCGATCTAGACCAGTTTGAATCCTATGTCTTATTAAAGCGCACTCAAGCTCCATAGTTATTAAACCTGATTTTCTAGAGTATTGTAGTTCCTCTAAGACAAGTTAAAGGCTTATTCAAGTTTTCCTCACTTATTTTGGGTAATATACATTGTATTATTCTAAGTTGAGAGGGTCGATTTTTTGTAAGGTAAGGAAAAGTAGCTTTCTCCATTTTTAAAGTATCTATAGAAGCATTTGGGTTGCTAGAAGCATTTGGTTTGCTTAATTGAGTCCACTTAGTTTTACCGCTATTCCAATCATTGGGATTTCGAATACTTGACTTTCGACGCCAAGAATACTTGACTTTGGGTAACCATCTTCCTCATCTAACCGAGCAATTGGAGCTTTGTCAAAAAACTCTTAGTGGTTACCTTGAGGCTAAGAGAGCCATTTTCAAGATTTTAGCTTAAAACTCGAGAAAATAACACAATTTTTTGTCTCTAGGGATAACGCCGGCTACGCTACGGCGGGGATTTCTAAAATTTTAACAAAAATTTGTAAAGATTGGGATAACGCCGGCTACGCAACGGCGGTTCTAGGGCATAAGCAAGCGAATAGAGCAAGCTGAAAGTTTTTTGTTGAATTGGTCTTACATGGGAAGGCAGAATGGATAATCCCCGAAAAGTCCTCGCCAATTATAACGAGTTGAAATCTACAGCAACTAGCTTACAACGATTGGTGCACTCCAAGCAATTAAGCCAGCACACAAGCAATAACTACTTTATTAAAGCCATTTACAGAGTTAATCAAAGAAGCTGATGCGATATATGGCGAGCTAAATTTGAGCGTGGACTTTGAGTTGTTAGAAACTTTAAGCTTTTGTAACTGCCAAAAAGCTCCCCAACCTAGGGATTATATGAAATATTTTAATAAATTCTTTAAATATTTTTGTCAATATCTCCTAGATTTATGCTCCGCCACCTAGAATTTCAGGGCTAATTTAATATATATTTTTTAAAAATAGTTCTAAAGATTACAAGGCATATCCCAATGGATTACTCGTCAACAAAATTTTTAGTAAAAATTTTCAACAACAGTTTCACGAGGACCGTTGTCCTTTGTCTGGTAAGAATACTTTGAGTGTAAGTACCAGGGTTGTACAATTGATAAATAGTTCCGTTAACATTAGCGGTAAGAGAAGTACGTTCATAAGCAGACATTCTTTCCAAATCATTTCTTACACTGCTTCTTGTGACATCTAAGTCAAGAACCTTCTTAGTGAATTGATTGGATTCGTCAATAATTTTAAGAGTTTTGGGATCCAAGAGGCTCTTTAAAGGACGGTAGGGGTCTTGAACAGTCTTTCCCCAGTAGGTATCAGTAGCACTTTCGTCTCTGGGGGCGACAGGGTATTCCCATTCAGCAACTCTCTTTCTAACTTCAGTTAAGCCATCTTCACTACCAAAGTTAGTGACTTGAGCCTTAGTTAATAAGGATAATAAAGTTAATTGAATAAAGTTATTAACAATCATTTTGATCTTTCAATTTAATGTTCGATACCAGTATTGGTCCCTCTGGTAATCTTAAGGGCTATCCTAGACCTGAAACTGCTCAAATCGAACATTTTGTTGACTACAAACTCAGATTATTATCTGCTGAACAACAATTGAAAGGTATTACTGAACTTGCTACTATCTCCATTGGTGTCCAACCAGATCGCCTTAGATTCCGCCAACATTTAACCAATGAAATGGCTCATTATGCCTGTGATTGAATGTGTTGGCTGTGCTGATCGTTCCGCTTACGATTTAACTGTTCACGCTAAGGCTACTGGCCAAAGCTTAGTTGTTCGTGATTACTTAAACTCTTTAACCTAATGTGAGCTTGAAGAGCTCTCAAAACAATTCACTGATATGGTTTCAATCAAACGAGTTACTGTTAAGACTAATATTCGTGAATATGTACCTAGTGTTATTGAACCTTCTTTCGGTATTGCTCGTCGTCATGCTAGAAACGATGAAGTAGGTACTCCTTTGGCTATCACTATCGATTTCCAAACCGCTCAAGATAACACTGTTACTCTCAGAGAAAGAGACTGTACCAAGCAAATCCGTCAACCCATTGACACCATCATTAAGTTTGTTAAGGACCTTGTTTCAGAAGCCACTAGTTGAGACCAAGTCACTGCTGAATACCCTCTCTTTACTCAACAGGAAGTCTCCGACTTTAGCCTTTTAAAATTCAGGTCCAAAACTTTATACAATAATTAATTACAATATACGTAGATTCAAGTAGAATTTATAACAAACAAGCATAGAACAACGTGTACGAAAGTCTTAGAACCTAAATCAGCATTTGACGCAGGACTTGAAGTGTAATTGCTCAGAATTCCATGCTTCAAAAGTTAGAGTAGAATTAAATAAATAAATTGTTTGGTTAATTCTAATTGGTGATCGATAATTCTCGTTATTGCAACATGAAAGTAATTTATCTCTACCCAATAAAGTAATATCATCAAACCTTTGGTTTAAACTAAGACAATAATTAAAATTGTTGGGATTAGCATGGATTATGTCGCGAATGCATTTTACTTGATTTTCTTCGCAGCATTTTAGTGTTTTATTTTGGTCATAGTATCTAAACTCATATTCACAGTACGCATAATCTTTGGCAGTAGGAAGTTTAGAACAAACTGAAATTTTGTATTCCATTTAAAAATTATCATACGTTAAACAAAAGTCTCAGAGCTATTACGGGGTTTAAATAAAACCAATTATTAAAATAACTACATAGATGCATTAGAGTCCTCAGGTTGATTCCAAGCCATCTACAGGCCTCCGGTCAGAGTTCCATTTATGAGAGGAAATAGGTTTGAATTATTATTATCATCTATAATATCAATAGTAAAATTAATAAATTTCAAGTCCAATTCGAATTGTGTACATTCACACTAATATCATTATTTCCATAAATTACCCTGTCGTGATTGACTCTAAAATAATGAATACCTGTCATTTTATTACAGGATGTCTCAAATCTTAAACACTGTACAATGTAATCTAACATTTCAACTTTTAATGGTTTTATTCAAATAATATGTTTCTTGAATTAAAATTTTATACTAATTCGATAAAACAAACATTACTTTATTATATTTTTGGTTTTAAGTAAGTTACATGGATATTATGTTGATCATCAATTACAATGACTTTAACCCTACATTAAAATTTAATATTAACTTTGCAATTGGTCCCTAGCCACTGGCTACAGAGAGGTCCAGGAAAAGGGTAGGCTTTATTTACCTTCTCCAGCAGAGTTAAAAGCTAACACTTCAAGAGATCCAGCCTGGTATCTTCTATGCTACCTTTGGTGGTTTAAGAGATAATATTTATCGAGCCTATTATTGGTTATTTAAATAATATAACTTGGTGTGAGGTTATGGCCTAGTTATATTACCATTATGTGTAAATAATCAAAAATATATCAACATATGTTATTAATTATTTTGCTTTCACAGTTGCTTCAATTCAAGCTCGTGGCCCTATGGCTCAAGACCAACAAATCCCTAGTGGCTTTGGTAATCCAAGACCTGATTTATCTTATCACAAAGGAACTACTGAAACATGTTGCTGGTATGCTGGGAAAAGTATAGGCTCTGATGGTTATTGTTATGGAGAGGACACTCATGGCGATGGTTGGTATAGCAAGTTTGATTATTGTTGCGGCGGTCATACTTCTATAACTGGTGCATATTGTATTAATGACCTTTGTCCATCTAGCTCTATTGAATTTTCAAAAGACCCAGTTATAACCTCTAGTTATAGTTCTACAAACTGAAAGTTATAGCTTAATGAAATTCCCCATTATGATATTGAGGGCCATTGAGTCTCCTTTTCTAATCCTCACTATGTTTACCAAAAATATCAAGATCTTATTAAAGACCAACCTTTTATAATTGTTAATAATGTTTGGCCGCTTAGAACTGCTAGTCTGGAAGAGTTACCGTTACCCAATAGAGAATTATGCGAATACCTAAATAGTTTTGATAACCTGTTTTTTAAGTATATTGCTTCAACTTCTTCATTTCCAATTTTTCGCTATGTTTTTGGAAGTTTGTATCTCCGTTCAGTTGAATGTAACCTCTAGAAGGCTTAAGTTTCCCAATTAAAGTACCTAAAAGTGTGGACTTTCCAGCTCCAGAGGCGTTGTTCAAAATACACTCTCCCGAAGGCATTGCGAAGCAAGTTTATGAATACGTCATTAAACTCTATTACTAATATCTTTAAACTGGCTCCTAAAATATTCTATAACAAAGACCAATATTATAAGCGCTAGAAAATTGAAAAAGATATCGTATTTTCGTATGGTACCTAATCAATATATTAGTACATACTAAATCTTGTAAGAATAAAAAAAATCACCTGCTTGGCAATATTGGCCTTCTGGTGGTTGGGAGCCATACAATAGTTTCCAGCCTCGCACTCCCAGTACTTTGAGATTAAGAGATTCCCTCTCTGGCTTATTGCAAAGAGAGATGTCGGACTAAGACATATGGCCTGGTTATTCAAGCTTTGGGGTGTGCTTTAGGTACAAAATTATTAAATAAGCGCTTGAATGCTTCACTTCCAAGTATTTCTATTATAGAATTTTCTAATTTACAAAACGCCCTACTACTTAGACTGGACGAGTTGAAATTAAAGCTAAATATCAACTTGATCGAAAAGTCTGACGTATTAAAAATTAGCAGGGGCGAGGGCGACAGGAACTGGCCAAGGTTGGAATTAAGTGGGATTAAAAGTTTTTACTAGTAAAAACTAAGGGGAGAGTGGCACTTTTCTTTTTCGCCGGGTAGATTTCAAAAGATTAAGAAAGATTTAAAATAAAATCCCAACCACGACTCTTAGTCTAATATGCAGTCGCTGGGTTCTCTTACTCTGAATAATCCATCTCAACTTCAAATCTTTCAAATGCAGTGGCCCGAGGTATCCCAGGAGAATCCAAAAGAATCCACAACTTTTATCGCCAAATAAGGTTGCCTAGTTATTCCCTAGATTTGATTCCCGCGGGAATAGATTTCTGTAAGAAAGAAAGTTCAATTTAGAAGCTTTTGAAATTTGTTATTCAAGTCCAGAAACTGCGCTGAACCAGTTGGAAAAGTCAATAGTGTCAAAGCAATTAAATCTAATTCTTAAACTCTCACTGCCGTATCCAAAAGTAGTTACAAGATAATCTGGCCAAAAGCGTGAGCCCCGCCAATAAAAACTTGAGAGCCATAACTTTGAATTAATTTAGTTGATTTTTCAAATGGGAGAATCAGGTCTGGCACGGATATAGTAGCATCCACAATTGTTAACTTGGGTACTTTTCCCAATTAAAGTGTCACCATCTTCTGCGTTATAATCCAACTGGTAAAGCTCAATCCCCTTATTATCTCTTAATTGCTCTACTAAAACTTAATATTATAGAGTCTATTTCTGATATATCTACATTTAAGCCACAAAAACCTTGAGTAGTTTCATTATACCACGCTCCAACCTAAGATCCGGTAAAGGATCAATAACACTATCGATAATTCAAAATCCAAGATTTAAATCTGTAGTTACCAAATTATCATCTCAAGTAGAAGATGTTTTATTAACTGAAATTCATACAAATTTTGATAAATTGGTACTTGACAAGAAGACAAAAAGATAGCCCAATATTAGCACTGAATGATATTGCTTGTTAATTTTTAATTTAATTGAAAAAGAACTTAGCATTAAATAAGACCAAAATTTATTACAATGACTCCAGGTAAAAAAGCAAAAAAGAGTGAAATCAAAGCCGTGTCAGGCTCGGACTGGACAACCGATGAACTCGAGTACTTCAACGTGGACATCGTTTGCAAGAACTTCGAAGAGTTCTTTGGTCATGTGTATACCAGTGTTAAGCTTGAAGATTATGAACAAAAAGCTGCCGAGTGTAGCGTCATAGACATAGAATCGCTAAGCTTTGATGCATTGGACCCAAGAGTTGTTGACTACTTAAAGTCTGCGTATGCTGTGTCTGAAGATAAGGGTAACGAGAAAAATATAGAGCATCTTGTGCGTAGTTTACTCCATCTCTTCGAGTACGATACGGGGTTATTCATGATCAAAGCTGGCTCTACGATTCATTTTAAAATGTGTGGAAAGACCGTGCAGGCTACTGCTGACCTATGGGTTCAGGATATCCCGACCACAATAAAACTTGTAGTGGTTGAGTGTAAAAATATAGTTGTAAAAGATGGTGTATTAGGCCAGTTGTTTGCAGAATGTGTTGCCGTATATGAGGATAACAAAAAACGTTTGGCAAAAATAGCAGATCGTGAAACTATGGCTCAAGGTAGGATTAAACCACCTGCTTTTAAAGAGTACATACCAGGGATCATCATGTACGGTACACAACCTGTATTTTACAAAGTGTTTGTTACTGACAATATTGTGACTAATATATCGCAAGGAGTCGGATGTAGTGAAAAGACCATTGTTGAGGAATATAAGCTGCCTATACTAAAAACACCGCTCAACGAGGTACTCCTCAGAACAGATAAAGATGACAAGGAGATGCTTTTTAAGAGCATTAAGGCATTCAAGAGTATTGTGTTTAGCTAATCAAAAACTCTGTAAAATTTATTAATAGCTATAACTCAGTCGCGTGCGGCCCTGCTCCTTCGTTGTCCAACAATTAGTTTATCAAAGATAAACTTTTATCCCTAAGGTTACTCCAAGGCAACCGCCAGAAATCTTTTAACACCTAGAATTTAAATTGTTGCTTATCATTCTTATTGCTGAGTCTTTTGACTTAAGGTTAAATTTAAAAGATTTCAAAATTTCGTATGGTTCAGGTAATTCACTTAGTTGATAATGGTGTTTTGGTGGCAACCAAGGGGGATCAATACGATGTAAGAGAAAAGGGAAATAACAACGAGGTTCGTAACTTTGGCAAGCCTGTCGAATTGGCAACGAGATACTTTAATGAGGGCGCCGACGAAGTTAGATTCTTAAACATCACTAGCTTTAGAAACTCGCCCTTAAACCAGACGCAGAAGGCAAGGAGTATTGCTGATACCACTTAATACTTCAAAAAGTATGTGTTAAGACTTAGAGAGGAGCTCTTCGAGCTTTATAGAAACTTCGGTTGAAAGACTCTTCGAGTTTACTAGAAACTTTAGGGGGCACCGGCAGGGCTTATTACATTGGCAGTGGCTCTTCTTACTTCATTGTTGGACAATCCTCTTTGGCTTAATGTTATTGCCAGTGAATACTGAGACTTGGTTGTCTGAGACCCTCGACATGACATCTTTGACAATTTCCTCAGCCACAGCAACATCTCACATACAGATTCGAACACTTTCAGTTTATGTAAACCACTAAAATTTCTTCGTTATAAGATGGGTTTAATAGTCCTCTAAAGCGAGTAGCCCTTGTTTATTGCCGATGCGACTGTTTTTGAGAATTCTTGCCGTGGTTAGTCATTGTTTTGTTATGAGACGCGTTGTTGAAAGTGTGATCAGTGATGATAATGCTATATTTACAAAGGGACTTGATAGTGACTTTATTGACGAGTTAAAAATTTCTTCTTCTAGCTATTATTCCCATATTAGGAAATTACAGCAAAAATTACCACATTAGGAAATCACCGCAACGAACGAAGCGAGGCCGGTGCCATCCCTAGAGAGACCAAAATTTTTAGGTTAAACTCGAAGAAATAGAATATTTTTTGCTAAAAAATCAACCGCAATGAACGAGTCTAGCGAGTGAAGCCGGTGCCTTACAAAGGGGAGGGTTCGCAAGGGATGCTCCCTTGCTTGTTACTGAGCCCCGCTGGTCTTCCTACAATGTTTGAGCGTTTATCGCGAGTCTCATAGAAGTCCAGCGCAATGAACGCAGTGAAGACGCTGGTTATCCTCCAAGAGACAAAATTTTTTGTCCTTTGCTCGATGAAACGTCCACCAAAATTTTCTAAAATTCTAAGTTTTAAAATTATTTCCTCAACAAAATGTCACCCAAATTTTCTTCTAAATCAATAAAAGTTCACCAATTTTCTCTATTTAAAAATGGTAGCACGGGATATTAGGAAGCCTATAAAGCAGATTACCAAAAAAGGAAAGGTGTTCTCCCGTAACATTATATCACCATAAAAGGAAATCTGTTTTAAACAGTTTTAAATATTGATATTCAACTTAAAATTTCATTTCTTTTTCATATCTTTCGAGATCTCCCTTTAAAGAATTCCAATAATCAATATCATTAATTATGTTTCTAAATAATCTTACATTTCCATAATCTAAAAATTTGGAAAAAGAATATTTCATCATAATTAAAATTGCGCATTAAACTATTTTTATAACAAACCAAATTCAACTCTAATCAATTGATTTCGCCAAGAAAGGTTAATTCCCTCGGGTAGACCTCGGGCATAGAAAGCGTCTCAAGTTAATACAGTTGCCCAGAATTATTGGAATAGTCACTAAAAAGAATTTTCAAAGAGTGGCACTTTGTGATGGTAAACAGGGGTGATTAGCAGATTGTAAACATGATGCCAAAAACCTTTAAATGCACAGTAGTTCTACTATAATGGTGCGACAATTCACCCAATTAAACGGTAAACACTTTAGTTTATAACAGGTTACTATAAAAGGAAACGTGTTTTAAACTTGTTACTATATATGGAAAGTTGTTTTAAAGTTACTGCGAAACATTTTCTATATCATCTACCTTTATGTATTTGTTTTTTTCTGCAATCTGCAGCACTCCTCCGTCGTAAAATATTGCATGGAATAGTCCATCACTAAATGCTTTTCCTGTTTCTAACACTGAAATAGATTCTTTATCGATAGTGTTGTAAATCATACTGCTTTATATACTCGTAAAGAATATTTCACATGCACATGTAGGTCTTCTCTATACCAACAACAGTGTGTTGTGTCATAAATTGTATAGAGTAAAGCTTTACGAAAGACATAATACCACTTTTGTCTGCACAGTTGTGTATGCACACCTTATGTTTATACTGAGTGCATAGGCATAAAAATATTCCCACCGATCTTGCGTACTTTCATTTTAAAAACGCATACAACCACACGTTTATGTACGTGAACACGTGCACAGGCTATTATTTGCGGGTAAATTTGGTGCAATTACTAAAGCCAGCATCGGGTTGTTGAATTAAAACCATGTATTTTTCGCCTATATTCAAAGGACCCTTGCGACTGGGTGATTTAGGGTCCATTGGGTTGCATCTACTCCAATCTATTGTTAAAAATTTAGTAGTTTCGCTGAAAGATAGTGCTGCGGGTTCGGCATTAACAAAACGCTGAAAGCTACGACCATCAGCCCAAACGTCTGAAGCGTCAACACACTGTACAGTACCTGCTTCACCGTTGTACGGAAATGTTGCTTTTTGCCATCTTGATTTGTTCTTAAGTATAGGGATGTTATTTATTCTAGGGCTATCTTTTTTTCCACACAAACCTTTTAGTACAGGGTATGTTTTTCCTGTGTATGTAAAGACGTTATTATTAGTAGTTGATAAATGCGCGTAAGCATTACATGCCATTCCCGGAGACTGGTAAAAAGCGTTAACAATAAATATAGGTACAGTACAGACCCCACTTTCAAAATTTACCTCAGTGGTCATGTTAAGCATGGATTCATTTTCAACTATAGATATTCCAGCTTCATCAGCAAGCTTATTGCCTTGTTCAAAAACCCATTGAGACTTTTGTAAATAACTAATAACCTCATTGTCTATTGGACCGTATACAGCCTTGTTTGTTAAATTATCGAGAGGAAAATTGGGTGCTTTTGCTATCTCATACTGTATACTAGGTACACCGTACTTACTTGAAGCAAGTGATGAATAGAATTTATCAATCTCTGTGTTGTCTGTTTTATTATGTTGGAATACAAATTTTGACATAACTATACTGTTATATTTGGATGGATATATTTCTATATCAGGAAGTAGAATATCATTATTTTTACTTACATTTAGTGTATATAAAGCTTTGGCTATTGTTTCTGTTTTGTTCATGCCTTTAGTATAACGCACGCCTAAAGACCACGCATACACTGCCTCTTCTGCTTGAGCAGGATTTGTAGTTACTATTATGCCAAAAGTCAAGTTTGGATCATTTCCATTAATATACTGCAACAGTTTTGCAGAGCCAAAACGCTTGGACAAAACATCATTAAAGTAATCAATAATTGAAACACTATTTTTATTATCAATCCAAGACCCGGCCCAAAGAGCAATATAAATAGATTCTACTTGATTAGTATACTTAACCAGTTTCTGATCTCTTAAAAGCTTTGTTTTTGCATTTCTTATGCCATAATTAATATATGGTATATTGGGATTAAAAGCAGACTCATAATCTTCCATCCAAGTTATTTGTTCAAAAAGATGACTTTCAGAAGATGCATGTGGCTGACCTTCACTTACCGATATTGTAAGTCCAGGCGAAATGGCATTACAACCATACCAGCCATAAACATTTTTATTGTACTGTTCGAGAGGTTGGTTTAAACTAAGATCATTTTCTATTGAGTTGCATGAATCACCTGTTTTTACTTCATACATGGCAGCTCTTCCGTTATATGGCATAGGGGTAATACTTTCTGAAAATTCATTTTTAGGTACAGATGAATAAAAGTGTAATAATTGATTAGCCCAAGTTATTCTACCATCACCCCATTGAGTTACGCATTCACCTTTAGACCAAGACTCAACGGTTTGCTTCACACCAGCTATATTGCTATTTGTATCAATAGTAATACCCATTCTGTATCCCGCTTTATCTTGCTCATTGCCACAATATTCTACAGCTTTGCCTCCGGGTACCCCATACTGAGCAGCATCGTTGATATATGCTGACACGAGTTGATACGCACCTTGTGGGTGTACCCATTTTCCAAACCATGCTCCGACAATAACACCATCACCATAAACGTAAAATACTTTTCTGTTACAATCATGTGTTACAATATCTTGCAATTGGTAAAGCGCATTAAGGACTTGTGCCTGTTTAAAATTACCGTTACCCCACCATCCTGCAAAAATGTTAGAAGTTGTGCTTTTTGCTATAGGACATTCGGAGGACGATGCCGCAAAAACGGTAGCTGTAAATAATAATATTGATTTCATTTAAATAAATTTATAAATCAAATATAATTTAGCAACATACGCTACGTTGCAGATATTTTTCAACAATATATTGTACTTGTTCTATTATCTCAAGCGTAAGCTAGAAAATGCACTTGTTTATAAACTTACACACATGCGTATGATCCTGCGCATTTATACTTTGCCTAATGACAAATTTTTGTAATATACATGTCTTATATGTATAAATATACGCTATACAGGAGATGGCACGTGTAACGGGGTGTTTAATTAGTTTGAGTCAGGTAAAGGTGCAACTATCTTGCACATGCATACGTATCGTGTTTTACACGGTTACACGTTTAGTTTGTTTCAGGCATGGGGCGAGTCGCATCTGCCGTATTTTTCACTTCAGCACCCAACTACTCTATTGTATATATAGCCGTGTCTCGCCTGCATTCGGAATGTTATAGTCCCACTGACCGTGAAGATCGTACGTCATGTAAACCATATACATAAAGATTTTGCAATGTTTCCGATAACAGTCTTGCCGCTAGTAGGACTTTTAAAAATCAATATGGTTTACTACATTCTTGCCTTTTGTTATGTGAAGATTGTTTATTATTGCACCATTCTCTACAAAATTTCATAGCCGATGCACTCAGATTACCCTCCAGCTGTACGTCGTAGTAAGCAGCATTTTCATCATCTTTTACTCCCGTGCAATAAAAATTACTGTCAATGTACTTTCTGCGCTCCACATTAGAAGGTGTTTTTACATAAACTTCCCTTACAAGTCTTTTATCAGCATATGCACTTCTACTTTTACGGTATACTTCAACATAATATCCATCTTGAATATGATCGTCGCTGCCATAACCTTTACCATATCTGCACCAGTCAAGCATTACTACTTTTCCATTATGGATCATACAAACACTAGACATGTAAACAAAGCCGTTTGGTTCCCAGTTGCATAAACCTAAATAAATATCATCTGCAGATATAAAAAACAAAAACAAATTTAGTATACTAAAGCATAAAATGTACATTTTTAAATGATGTACAATCAAGAATGATTTAAATCATAGCAGAAATCATATATATTTGACAGTAGTAATAATAAAAAATGAACGAAGATCTTCCAATATACGACTTAACGACAAAAGAGCATATGCCAACTGTTGATAGAGATGTATGCACTTTAGTTTACTGTATTGATAAATTTGAACTTCCAGAGATACCTGAATTTAATCATCTTCTTTGTGTAGAAATATATAAGGTATCAAGTGTTGAAGAAGCATTGAGAAATTATATAGAAGAGGAAGGAATACATTATAATGGTAAACCTTATTCGCATTTTTATGTACTAAATGATAATATCTGTGATTTATATATAGTTGGTAATAACTTATTGAAACATTATGATAACATGGATTTTGATTTAGAAGAGTACAGTAATATTCCACATATCAATATTGATTTCTGGTTATTTAGACTTAGATATCATAGAAGTATGTTTTATAATGCAATGTGTAGAATTGTGTTAGAACAACCAGCAGTATGTCATCATGCTGTTGAATTTGCTGAAATTGATGTTGACCATGCACAACCACTTGATACGCTACTTGGTCATCAAGTTATTGGCTATGACACGTGGGAGTGTAGTAATTCACCAGAATGCAATGAATCGCATGAAGAAAGCGCAGTACGTAGTTTGGAGTAGAAAATGAAGCATGCTTTTTTAAAAGCTTACACAACAACATGAGACCATGTACTTCAAACATAATAGATGTTTAATGTACGTGTACATTTGAATATAAATCATACATATTTAGGTTTTAAAAAATTTTCCTAAAAAGGGAATAGTAGGTGCAAGGGAAAGAGGGCGGCAAGGGGTGGCAGGGGGCGGCAAGGGGCGGCAGCAGCAGGAATTTCCTAATGAGGAAATTTGGCTATAAGTTTTTAAAACTTTGAAGACACCGGCCTCCCTCTGGTCGTAGCGGTGATTTCCTAATAAGGGAATTTTGACTGCAAGAGGAGTTTAGCAGTATAAATTACCAAAGGGGGATATTTCAGAGGAATTACCAAATAAGGAGATTTCTAGCTAAAAAACCAAATAAGGAGATTTCTAGT
>KQ964700.1:9017-21539 GCA_001566745.1 Conidiobolus coronatus NRRL 28638
AATATCTATTTGCCAAATTTTAACATTAAGCTAGCAATTTATGAAGTAAACCAAGCACTTTAAATAAAACCATGCATCATCAATATTAGTTATATATCACTACTAAAATGGTAGATTATTAACTCATATAAAATTAAAATCGAAACAAATACGATTTTATATTCATTACACATTTTAAATATCTTTCATAAATCAGTAAGACTTGGTAAATATAGCTGTGGAAAAGCTTAAAAATAATAAGAAAAATTTGAGAAAAGTACAAAAAGTATTATTTTGGAAAGCCGTATAATTACATTTAATAGCTGAAAATAAGCAGATAAATATTAATGATCGTATAACACAGTTATTATATATAAGCAAAAGATAAGATTATAAAACTGTTCAAATGGAAAATCACAAGCAGCCATATCTGATATTTAAGTTATAAATTTCAAGTTCATATATATTTATAGCAAGATGAGAATAATACTTTTATAATATGAATAAAATATTTAGAACTTTAGTTAAGAGAAACAGTTTATTAGAAATTTAAAATGATAATATTGAAGTACAAAAGCAAAAGTTCGCCTTATTGTATATCCCATGTTAGCTTAATTTAGCTCCAATCACATATTATAAATCCATTTCTGGTTTAACAGCTTTTGAAGTTGAACGCTGTGAGCAATACAGGCTGAAGATTACTTGAGCATGAGTAGCGGTATCTAGAAATTCAATTATAGATACAAAGTGCTGCTTGAAGGTGTAATCATTAATATTTGTAAGTTACAAATAAGAAATTGAGTAGCAGGTTAAAGGAATTGTTAAATCTTTTTAAAATTACGAGTGCTTCGATATTTTGTACCAGGTGAGTTAGCGCTAAATGCAGATTGCCCACTGGAAGAGGTATCAGGAGGAACAAATGAAGAGTTTGTGAGGTTGACTCCATGTCTAGCTAAAGTTTGTTGAAAATCTTTACGCTCTTGCATATCTTGCTGAACCTCGAAATCCAATACCATCTTTTTAAGTTGAATTTGTTCTTGTCGTTCTTGCTCTTGTCTATTAAGAGTATTTACAGCTAAAGAACATTCAGAAGGAACTTCAAGGAATTTAGAAGAGATAGTATTGGAGCTGCTTGGCCCTTTACCAGTTTTCTTGGTAAGTACAGTAAATGCAACTCTATTTTGAGAAGGGTCAATTTTAGCAGATTTGAGTTCACCTAATCTTGTTGGAAGTTGGATGTCTTGTAGCTTAGTCTTTCGATCGTATTTTCTGGAATCTAAAGATTGTGCCATCATCAAATTAAACTCCCTATCGAATTCTTCGTCTTCCTCTTCTCTAAGCTTTCTCTCCATTTCCTCTTCATTAATCATATCGAAGTCGTCAAGGTCATCGTCCTCAGATTGTTGATCAGCATCTTCATGGTCGCTAGCATCATCGTGCTCACTTAGGCTATAAGCATCTGATGCACTGTCATTAACAGATTCCAAATCTTCGTCATCACTTGATAAATTTAAATGAGGGCTATTGTGAGATGAAATGCCTTCAAGATATTGAGAGTCGTTTTCATTATCAGACATATTACTGGATTCACTCTCTTTAAGAGAAAGCGAAGAAAGTCCTAAATTGTGTTAATAGTTATATTCTAGTTATAAATTAAATTATTACGCTGTGCTAATTGCTGATCTTGGACAATGATTTGATTTACTCTTTGATATGATTCTTCATAAGTATTTAAGCGCAATGAGCCAAAATTCAATTTATCAAAGAGATCAGAAATTGCAAAATCGATTTCTAATGGCAGCTCGTTTTTAGTGAATATATACATCTAAATAAAATTAGAATTTTATAAATAATATATGATTTGCAGTACCTGGAAGAAAATAACAAAATGTTGTAATCGAGCAGTTTCTTTTTTCAATTTCAAATTATTACCGCATGTTTCCAACATAGTATTTACTAGTCTAATTCTAAAAAAATCATCAGGCGGATCTATTGGATTGATATTTCCTAAAATTGGAAAACTATTCTCTACTCTGGATTAGTAATAGAGATTTATATAAAATATTTATACATACCATGTCCAAATGTAATAGTAGTATACAGAGCTTCAAATATAATTGAAGCGTCAAGAATCTTATAGTTATATAATTCACCTAAGAACTTCATTAAATATACTCTTCTCTGATTATATCTATAATCATTCCACTAAAAAAAGTTAAACAGTTGTTGAATTGATGCAACATATTTACCTCTAGCCCAAGAATGACATCTTCAAAAATTTGATCAAGTACTTCAATTACAAACCTACTGTGGTGAGCTTGTAAACCCTTGAGTAAAATGGCCATTAGCGCAACACTTGAGTCCTTGACTTTCCATATCTTGGTAAAAGTTTTAAATAGAAGATTATAAATCTAGAATATTTAGTATGAGTATTAGAATTTGAATAAAAAAACTCACTTTTGGATCTTCCCAATTAAATCTTCGAAGAATCTTGGAAATTCTGTCACACGATCTAAAATCCAACTGCTCATTTATCAAGTGAATGAGAAACAGTTCAACATCTGATCGAATTTTAACTTGGAAGGCAGGTTGATCGGGTGGATTAACTTGATAATAAGCATTTTCAATCATTGTGTTCAATCTAGGATCTAATATCATAGCATTTTTTTTCTTGGTCATTTGCTCTAGCTGGATATTTTTAGTTTAAGAGAAATACAAAATATAAAATGATTACCATAGCGCTAGTTCTTTCATGAGTGTCAGGGGTCTTATAAAGAAATCTTCCACAAGAATCAAGCATTGAACAAAGTGTTTCAAGATTACTAGCATTGGTCATATCTTCGAGTAGTACTTTAAAGCAGTGGAAAGCATCATGAGGAGGTGCCAAGCCGAATTTGGTTAATTCTGAGATATATCGAATATTTTTTATACGAGATTCTCTAAATTCATACCCTTGAGAAGCTTTTCTTCTTCTAAAACTTTTAAACTCATTTGCCAAAGCAGTTAGCACACCTTGGGTTATTTCAGGAAAATAAGGATTGAGAGTAGCTAACAAGCGACAATAATAAGGAATTAAATCAAGTCGAAGCCTACTTACTCCAAATAGTGCTTGAATTAATCTCGCGCGATTAGATTTTGTGTTCATATAGCAAAATTCTACAGCAATTTCATTAACAAGATCTCTATTAGCCATATTGTTTAATTTAGCAATGAGAGTCTCAAGCTGTGCGGATTTTATGCTATTGGATGAAGGCAAAGGAGATGATGCTTGATTAGCTGAGGGGTCTGAATCAACTGAAGCAGAAGATTTTACATTGAGATCAGATTGAGCCATATCAGAGCCATTCTCCCCTTGGCTAGCAGATTTAGATTCTACATCAGTATTTTCAGCTTCTGAATCGTCTTGCTTATCTTCAATAAAACTAGCCGTTTGAACTGGAATGGTTCCGCCCTCAAGTAAAATTCCTGGAACCATGAGTTTAATGTCAAGAATGTCTGTGTAGAAATTTTTAGACTCTTCATCATCCCATGGACCCAGATCCGTTGGAGTGAGTTTATGCGCACTTATTCTTGAAGAGTCTCCTCCTGTAACAAATGAATCCGACTGTGCAGGGATAGAGTCATCTTCAGGAAGAATTGGCTGTGGTAAGTTGATAAGCTCTGCTAATCTAATTGTAAAGTTTGAATATATTAATACATTGTTTATCTGTATAAATTACGTGTTAATTAAAGAAAGATCTTTCTCGTATGCTTTAAATGCTTTTTCGAAATATGTTTTAGAATTTTCAGTAATTTCACCTCGATTGATATATTGCTCTTCATTTGATTTTTCGATTTTTTGAATTTTCTAATTATCAAATGTCAGTTCAAATATTAATTATAGAATATATTTTGTACCTTATGCTCGTTAATTATACGCTTAGAAGCTCTGTTAAAATAGCTTTCAAATAGCTTTTTAAATGAATTTTGAACTTCAGGTGTAATTAAAATCAGTTGGTTAGTTTGAGATTCTAAATTCTCGGATTTGATAGTTGAGTTAGTTGGCACTACTCCTAATAAATCAATCCCAAACTGCTTCACAAATGATATAGCTAAGCTTAGTCCTAATGTAGTATCTTGATCATATAATAGCTATTATAGTTTAGTATACTAAATAGTATAAGAAATACATGTATTGGTATTACCAAATCTTTTATAATGTCATATATTGGGCATAAAGCTGAAATTTTCTGACTGGATTTACTCATATTTGCTAACATTTCATCTTTTAAGTTATTGCTGGTAGAAGAAGACCCATTTTCCATTAAACCTACAAGCCAAAATTCAGTAGCAAGCCTAAGCATTACTTTCTGCTTGGAAATTCGAGCGGTATCTTCTTTTTCTTTATCATTAACATTATTGGTCGTAGCTTTAGATGGTGGAATGAGCTGCTGTTTAATAGAATCCATAAGCTCGGGAGTAAAAGAATCTGGGAATCTTTGATGAAGTGCGGATACAACGTCAACAGCAGTATTCACATTAGCAGTGGTTTTACACTTAACTAAGCCCTCATTTAAGCTCACCATAACTTCACTCAAATATTTTTCGAGCTTCAAAGTTCTAACTTCTTTGAGCAAAATTGCACAATTTTCAGCATTTAAATGAGTTTTCATTTTTTTAATAAATGAAGAATTCTTTTTTAAATTCGAGTCCAAATTTGAAGGCTCTGTTTTTATTAAGTTAGAAAAATAAATTTGAAATTAAAATAATAATTACCATATTTATTTGTCCAAGCATTAGAATTTTGTGCATAAAGTTCATTACGTCTTTCTCTTTGGGCTGTCAAAGACAAAAGCTCCGAATTTTCCTCAGTATTTTCATCTTTTAGCGATAAATTCTACTTTATAATTAATATTATAAATATACTATAATTATAAAATAGTCACCTTTGAAGACTCTTGATCATTTTGCTCTTGCATTTCATAGAGTTAAAAATTGCTAAACGAAAAAATATTTTTTGTTATTAAAATTAAATTATTTATTTAGCTGAATAGAGAATAGTTGAGATATGTATACTATCAATTTAATATCCAACGCAACCAACATTGGCCTATTTATTCCAGTTTTAAAAAGACAGCTATTATGGGATATAAGTGTGAAATCACTTTACTTCATTTTGCCAATTTTGCTAATTTTGGTATTAGATTAACTATATTTACAAAATTTGCTCAAAAATGAAGCTTTGTAAGAGTAAAATTATCATCTATCTTTTTTAGAGATAGCCACTGATATTTTAAAATTAAGGCAAATACATTATTCTACTGATAGTATTTTAAACTTGTACCATGGTTAGTAGTATTTCATACATGCGTAATATATTTAAACTAATGACATGATTAATGAATAAACTAGGTTCAGCTTGTTTATATTATTACCTTTAAAAACTGCACAGTAAGGCCAATACTCTATGAATATTGAAAAATAAATGACTCAATATACCAAGCTTTTGTGAGTTATCTTTTAAATACTAAATAATAAAGCAAATGTTTGCACACAGATTTTTACTAAAAAATAAGTTGCAATTTGACGCTGATATCACTCAGCCAAATGTATAATATCATATTTTTAATTGTCTAATTTGCACAAATTCAAAACAAATTAATATGTAATTAAATTTAAGAGTACTGTTATTTATCAAAGCTAGTTAAAAGCGATATTATACTTGTAGCTTTAAGAGGTCTATAGCTGACCTAGTTTGTATAATATGAATATTCTTTCAAATTAGATTAGCATAATATTGACTCATATAAATATACAAAAATCCGTTACATAATGACTATTTTAAATATAGTTTGCATTAGATGCAATAACTTTGAGATATTAAAAGTATGAGATGTAAGTTTGATAACTTATGCAGTTTTATATTCAGTTACAATTCATCAATGCTAGTACCGAAGTTGAATATATGATTGTGCTAATATAATTAAAAATAGGTTAAACATTTATTCTAATTAAGATCCAAAATACCGAAAAGTAAACATCTCATGCAAATTTCTAATAAAAAAGATAAGATTTATATTTGAAATATCTTAATATGTTAAATGATAACTACATAATAAACTGGATATTATATGATTTAATTACACATATTCATTAATTTGTAGCTTATCAGCGCATATTGGCTCACAAACTATGATTGTTCAAATTAACTATAATATAGGGAACTCGATAATTGCATAGATTATTAATACATCATTTTAAATTTAAGTTATAAAAGCATTATAAAAAAGATTATTTGAATCAATAAAACAGACTAAGTTAGAAATTTAAAATTTAAATAGTACTATCATTCTTATAAGAGAAACTCTGTAATCTTGAATTGAGTATTACCAGCATGCTGTTTCGCGTGCATATTAAATTTTGTATCTAATAATTTGATTCAAACTAATTTTACAATGTTGATATTTTTTGCTAATTCTGATTAGATAGCTAATATACTCTTGAAGCTGATAGATAAAAATAGCAAGCTATTTTTATAAATACATTCCTGTAAACAATGTTTTTACATAATTTCAATTGGTTAGATAGACTAAGGAACTAATCAAGTCTTATTTGGTGAGATATATTAATTAGCCAATCATAATGCCCAATTTTCCCTTATAAACTAAAACGATTGAATGCCGAAATTAGAGGTCAAATTTATATTCCCTTAATGAATAAATTTCGATTTGTATAGTTTTAATTCTTATTCACTTCTATCCACCTAGTAAATTTAATACTATTTTCTATAAAACAATCTTGTAAGATGGAAAGACAAAGCACCCCAAATATCACTTTGCCAAACTCTAAAACTTCTGAAGACCCTACTATATATATTAGCGAGGATGGTCAGCAATATTCTACAGTGGACAGAAACTGCACTGGTAATAAAAAATCTTACTATTTAAGTCAATATGCTTATTTTACTCCATTTTAGCAATTCCCCCTCCTGCCACTAAATTCCTAACTGATGATGAATTTTTTGCTGACGCTGAGCACACTAAACCACATCTAGAAAATTTAAAAAGACATTTTATTCTTGAAGGCAAATTAACTGAAGAGCAAGCTCTCTTTATTTTGAAAACTGGAGGTGACATTTTAAAAAGCGAGCCAACTCTCTTAGAAATCCCAGCTCCAATTACTGGTATTTTAATTGCAAATTTTTCTTTTAATATTATTAATACTACTTTTAGTTTGTGGTGATATTCATGGTCAATTTTTCGACTTAATGAAATTATTTGAAGTTGGAGGAGATCCCTCTACTACTCGTTACTTATTTTTAGGTGATTATGTTGACAGAGGCTACTTTTCAATTGAAGTATATTTATCTTGCTTAGCACTTATATATTTACTAATTTCAACTTAGTGTGTATTATACTTATGGTCTTTGAAAATTTGGTATCCTGATACTCTTTCCTTACTTAGAGGAAATCACGAATGTAAACATTTGACTGAATATTTCACTTTTAAAGCTGAGTGTAAGACTATTTACCTCCTTAGATACTTTTACTAACTTTATTATTAGGCAAATATAAATACTCTGAAACCATTTACACCGCATGTATTCAATCATTCTGTAACTTGCCATTAGCTGCAGTTATGAATAACCAATTTTTATGTGTTCATGGTGGGTTATCACCTGAATTAACATCTTTAGATGACATTAGAAAGGTAATACAATATATATATTATACTAATGTTAGTTGCTAAACTTTATATAGCTTAACAGATTCAAAGAGCCTTCTACTCATGGATTAATGTGCGATTTACTATGGTCTGATCCTTTAGAAGATTATGGACAAGAAACTACAACGAACCATTACGTTCACAATCATGTTAGAGGCTGTTCTTATTTCTATACGTAAGATATTATATATTTTGTAAGTATACAAAACTTATATATTATTAGTTATCATGCTGTATGCGCATTCTTGGAAAAAAACAATTTACTTTCAGTAATTAGAGCTCATGAAGCTCAAGATGCAGGGTATTATTTATTTTCACATTAATTTATCAATCTTATCTAATCATATTTCTTATCCAGTTATCGAATGTATCGTAAATCTAAGACAACCGGATTCCCTTCCGTTATCACTTTATTCTCTGCTCCAAATTATCTCGATGTATATAACAACAAAGCTGCTATTCTTAAATATGAAGATAATGTAATGAATATTCGTCAATTTAACTCTTCACCTCATCCATACTGGCTTCCTAACTTCATGGACGTTTTCACATGGTCTTTACCATTTGTTGGAGAAAAAGGTAGATAATTTCTAGAGAATAGTATTTTTATTTTATCTTAACTTTATTTACTATAGTAACTGATATGCTCCTTTCACTTCTAAATATTTGCAGTAAAGAAGAATTGGATGAAGCTAAATTAGAATCTGGAGTAGGATTAGCCCAATCATTTGTTCCTGATAGCGATCTTGAATCTAGAAGAAATGTTATCAAACACAAGATTTTGGCTGTAGGAAAAATGGCTAGAGTATTCTCAGTTTTAAGGTTTATTCATCTTATTTATATCTGATATATTTATTAATTTCTTTGTTAGAAATAACTCTGAGCAAGTTGCTGAACTCAAGAATTTAATGGGTACCAAGCAACTCCCAGTTGGTTCATTAGCATTAGGTGCTGAAGGACTTAAGAGAGGTAAATTAGATACATTATTCAATGCCATAACATCTTATATTTACTAATAATTATAGTTATTACCACTTTCGAAGAAGCTAAACAGTCCGATTTGCAAAATGAACGCCTTCCTCCCCTTCGCGATGATGTTGATCGTCAAAATGATGAAAATATGCAATCTGCTTTACATCATGCTGTCCATGATAGCCCTGACCCTAAATTGAAGGAAGTTGCTGAAACTTTAGCTGATGATATGCTTCATGAAGATTAAATTTTGATAATATACAGTTAATACATAGCAATATATAGCTGACCAAAATTAATATAAATAATATTGGCCCATTTTTTCTATTTTAATCTACTTTTAAACTAATGAATGTTTACATATTAATTAAAATTTATTCTCAGTTAATACACTGGTTACTATTTCCTCAATTAGTACATTCAATAGCATTTCTTAATTAAAATATATTGAGATCAACCGCTATTGCAAATATTTGAATACTTTTAAAGTCATTATAAAATTTAATAGTTACGATATACAAATAGTATACAAAATTAACCATTTTAATTCATAATATTATAATTATACTTTTGCAACAAATTGGCAAATAAAAAGTTTAGAATATATTTTTAATTATTTTTTAAAATTAACTAAGTTATTATATAAAGATTGACAAACTTAATGAATTGATACTGTTTCTACTATAAAAATCAAATTAAAATAATAATAGTTACATAAGCAACTAATATCTATAAGTCAAAATATTCGCCCAATGTGGGGCTCGAACCCACGACCCTCAGATTAAAAGTCTGATGCTCTACCGACTGAGCTAACCGGGCTGTTAATGTTAAAACTATTTGCATTTTTTTTCAATTCCAAAATAGTCACCTATTTTAATCAAACCAAATTTTTTATCATTAAACTGTTTTAATTATTAAAAATGACTGAAATTGATATTGGTGAATATAAGGTTTAATAAAATATAAATATTTACGAAATACACATGTATTAACTTTAGCTATTAACAGCGCATCGAAGAAGATGAAGTAAAAAAGATTATTAAACAAGTATATACTATATGCAGTCATTTTACTTTTATTAATTACCTTGTTGTAGATTATAAACACATACATTAAAGGGTCTAGATATCAACATTCAGTATTAAAAGAATGGCAAGAAAGAATATTAAATAACAGCACCGAAAAACTGAAGGATTTATATCCAAAAACTAAATTCATTAGTAAGCACTTATACTTAGATTTACAAAATATTTATATTTATATTTTTAGTCACTTCTACTATAATGCAACATACTGAACACGGATATCATCAAGCCTCTACATGCTACTGGGACAAGGAAAAAGACCAACTTATTAGCTATGTTCATCAGGATCAAGATTTTGTTATCTTAGTTAATGTGGTATGCTCACCTCTTTAATTTTTATAAATCGCTCAAGTTTAATCTTTTTATATCCTTTGACATATTTTTTATTATATGTTATAAAATACTAAAAGCATAGTATCAATTACTACTAGCGTATTATTCAACTTTAGAAATATGCTTTTTTGAAATTAAAATCAAAGCAATCTTAGATTTTTAGCTTCATTCCACTCATGCTCAAGAATATAGCATTTACTATATATAAGCACTAATTAGCTAATATACAAGAACTAATAATATCCATTATACTTATATATAGCCTCTCCAACACTGTATTCTATTAACTAATACTGGTAAACGAAAGATACAAAAAAGCATTTTCTCTATAAAAAATTGCACTCTTATGGCCATAAATCATAATTTGCCTATTAGTTGTTTATGCCAGTCAATAATTAGTTTAAATATTCTAATATAAACGATATACAAATTAGATAATATAAACAATAGTACTATACCAATATGTTAAAAGTAATATTTAGACTATTGAGAGTTAAACCAAACTAGTAAGCTACAATTAATGTGATACATATTCAATATATTTTGAAACTTTGAAATTATATTAATTGGCAAAATATACATTATAAAATTTTTAATAACAAATAGTAGGTTTTAGGTTATCAAAAATAACACAGTTACTTGGAAACCATTATATATTATTAGAGCTTTATTGCAATATATTGTTTAGTTGATTGTAACTTTAAAAGAATGACCTAAATTAAGTGCAAATTGCTCATGGATTAATTGTAAATAAATAAAAGTAAAAATAGGTGAATAAAGAGCAGGAAATGGATATGAAAAGATATATTTAATGATGATAATAAAGTAGTCCAAGAATCGATTAATTGGAAGAAATAGTTTTCAAATACTCTTGTCTATATTGATTATCGTCAGCAGGTCTATAAAAATAATGTTAATAAATCTCTCATAAACATATATTAGACTTACCTGTTAATTGGAGTCCAAACAGGTACCTAAAAATGAATAAGTATAAAAATCCTTAATATATATGAATTAAAATTACATCTTTAAAGAGGCGCATAGCTTTGGTGAAGTTATTAATATCAGGTGTAAAGCGATGGTAACTTCCAGCAGGCTAAAATAATGGTTAATAATATATAAAATAAAGTAAAATTCAGCAAAATACCAAAACGATCATATCCAAGGGAGTTAAGTGAAGGCGAACCCAACGGTCTTCAGCATCTACAAGCTATTAGAAAGAATTGAATGTATTCTAAATTATAATACCTCTGATATCAAAATAGCCGGAGCCTTCCATAATTAATCTAATTTCTTCGTCTTCATGAAGATGTCTATCATTCAAAATTAATTATTAAGCTTTAAAAATTCTCGAAAATTTACTCTGTGAAAAAGATTTGGATTTTTTCTTCATAGCTTGGAAGCTTATCAGGAGCAATAGTAACCTGCAAAAAGAATTAATATTTAAAGAATATTTAACAATTAATAGTTACTTGGTCACGATTTTTATAGTCTCTTTGTTTACAAATAGCTTCAACTTCTTCTTCCCAAGTTTCGGGCTTTAAAGACCAGTGCAAAACACCTAACTTATCTAATTGTTCTTGGGTGACTTCTTGATTAGGTTCAAATTGATGAGGGTATCTACCATCTCCTTCAGCTTTATCGTTATAATAATAAGACTTCATTTTTATAAAATTGAGAAAATTGAGAAAGAAGATTTAGGATTGATTTATAATTGAGCAATTTTAGATAACGATTGTGTCATAAAAATGTGAAAATTCACAAAAATTTATATTGATTAATTAGATGGATAATAAATTGATCTGAGGTTATAGCTTTTGTTTAATATCCACCAATAACTAAGAATAATTTGCCAGTCACTTTTGACGTTGGCAGAGTTAGAGTAAATGCTTATATATTGAAGTGTTATAAGTCATTAGAGTTTCTTTTACTTATTTCTGATGTTAAAGATAAGATGAAAGTCTCACAAGCTTATTGACGTATAACATCTAATTGTGTTCCATTTAAACTTATATATAACTCGATTTGTCTTTAATTGGACATTATTTTTACAAATATAGAAATACTATTGAATGTGATTTGAACTTCAAATTTTTGTAAACTATGATAAAATAGAAGCTTACTCAAAATATGCCATTATACTCAAATATAACAACTAGGTTTATAAACTCGCTTCTACGTTAAATTTCACACCTTATATCTTAAATTTTTAATTCATTCAATAAACCATTTTCAGTTTAATTATTAAATTATTACAATTAACTAATATATAATTTAACAAATTGCTAAAATAGTAGACTATATACTAATATTCTAAGTGAGCTAATATAAAAATGCTGCGATTAATCATGAAAATACTCAAGTTTATAAATATACAGTAGTCGAATATTAAACAGTTTGAAACTTGGCTCTATTTAAGCTTAGTATATGTAAAGTTATATATTACATG
>KQ964704.1:0-11219 GCA_001566745.1 Conidiobolus coronatus NRRL 28638
ATTAGTTGCCAAGATATAAAATCTTGGCCATTAAAAATTTAGCTATCCAAACATTGATCTTTACAGTATAATACTAAAGATTTTAAACTATAATAAAAATAAATATGCATAAGTCAATTAGCTCTAAAAATGAAATGCAAGTCAAATTTTAAAATGAGAAATTTTATATTGCGCAACTATATCCATCAACTGATTTCTTATCTTCTAAACTATATTGCAACTATCAACTCGGCAAATACAAATTTATAATAGATATTAATATTTTAATAAAATTTAGTATCAAATTTCTATAATCTATATGAATATAATTGATGAAAAAGATATTTTAAAAACTTAATAATTGAGTATCATAAGGGTAAAAGATTTAAGTTTTAGTTTAATTGAGATAATTGGATATGAATTAAACAGTGTTGAACATTCTATTGTGACGACAAATAGAAGGTCCATATTCTTCATATTCAGCTTTGGTGTGACTAAGGGTGTAGAACTGAGGTGTTTGGGCCATGATACTACCTCCGAACCAAACGGCATATCTTTGGCGTTTGTGAGTCAATACATTAACATCAATTGGTGTAGCCTTAGCTTGACCTCCACTGAGCTGTTCACTGAATTGGATACGTCTATCAACAATCTTTTGGATATCACCTTGTAAACGCTTACCAAAATTCTTGAAGAGAGTAGAGCCTCCAGAGAGTACGATGTTTTTGTATAAACCTCTACGTGTATCGATAGGACTTGATTGGATGACTTGGTCAACAACATCAGGAAGAGGAGTTAAAAAGTCGTTACTTACTAATTCAGGATTAAAGAAAATTTCTGGTGCTAAAAATCTTTCATAACCAACATCTACAGTGTGAGTCTTTTGAGTTACAGAGTGTAAATGCTCATATTTTTGGAAATATTTGGGACCTTCTTGGTCGTATTTTTTGAATTCTTTTACAATATCAGGACAAACATAAGAGTATTGTTCCTTGATCTTTTTGGAAACTTCTAAAAAGTCTTCAGGAGGTAAAGTTTCACCATGATCTCTTAAGAGGTTTTGAACAAAGTTGGTAATATGGCGACCTGCAATTGGAATATGCTTAATAGCACTACTAATAACATATCCATCGGCAACTGGGATAACGTGGGTAACACCGTCACCACTATCAATAACAGTACCAGTTAAGGTTTTTTCCTTTTGCTTATTTGAAGTCCAACTAGCAGCTAAACCTAAAACAGCTTGAACAGCGATATAAAGGCCTGGAATATTGAAAGATTCGAACATAATTTCAGCAGTTAATTCACGGTTTTCAGGTGCATTCAAAGGTGGTTCAGTCTATATAATAATATGTTAATAAAATTATTAAATGTAGGAATTTATATTACCAATAAAAAGTAGTGATCTTCTGGCTCACAACGAAGGTACTTAAAAATACACTGTTCCCAGTAGCGTTCCATATAATCCCAGTTATCAATTTGACCTTCTCTGATGGGGTATGTAAGCTGGTAAGATTTAGAATTAGCAAGTGCTTCATGACCAATATAAAAGTCCAAATCTTCGACACCTCTCTTTGATGATAAATTATTAGAATTTCCGCCACCTCTCAAAAAGCCGGGCTTATTAGGTACAGGAGGACCAGATGCTTTATTTACTTTGGTAGCGATGGCAGTTGGGATAACCAATTGAGGTTCGCTATTACCTGCGAAACCCATTTTAGTTTCACTAAAATAATTCAAAATATAAATTAGCAAATTTGAAGAATATTAAGTTGGTATAATAAGCTAGATTGAATATTAATGATGAACTGATTGAATATATTAGTCTTACCCAGTTCCATTATCAATAACTACAGCTGGATAATTATTCATTATAACAAAATTAAATATTAAATAGTTTTAGTAATATTTTTAAAGCTGAACTAGGTGAATAAAAACTAGCTTTATTGAATACAATTTAATTGAATTTTTGATTTGGACTACGTATTAATTAAGATTGAATATCACATTTAACATTTGTACATGAAATTGATTTTATGGGACTATGAATTAAATATCCTATTCAGTTTACTTGGCTAAAATATATAATGCTTGGTTTAAAATCATAATTTTAATATGCGAGCTATTAGAGTTTATACATTTGATTTAAAGAGAATAGCTTATAATATTATACTTACTTATGTTTAATTCTTTTAATTAATACTATTGATTGTTTAATATAACATATGGCTATAAAAATATATATAAACTGCTTATAAAATTTAATCAATAATCGTAAACTTGGTTGAAATATACTATCGAGTTATTGATTAATAAATAGATGCATTTATGAATATACTAAAGGCATTTGATAATAAAACAGTTTGAATTCTTCCATTAGGTAATAAGATCAATTAAATAACTTAACAAATTTACCAATATATAATTTATATACTTTTTAAATATTCAATACATGAGTCTGTTATGATTTAATAATAAACATGCTATATAGTTGTCAGTAAGATTATATATGAAATTTATATTGAAATTTATACGCATAAGAAAACCCACTAATAACTATATTAGTTGATTAGTATAATAAACTCTTAATTAAAAATATTATACCCATAATTTTATTTTTAAATTTAATTAGATTATCAGAATGATTGCGTGAGTTGCGAAAATAAAATACAAAAATTTATATATAATGAGTGAAAAATCTGATAATATAAGTACAATATTTGATAAGTGTGAGGCTGAATATAATGAATTAGATAACTCTAGCTTAAGACCTAACGACTCTGAATATAAAAATTTGGTAAACGGTTTATTAGAAAAGTTTATCAAATTAGACCAATTGGCTAATAATTTAAGCTTGTTCAGTGATAACGAATTTTTTGAAGAGTTAAGCACTCCTTCCATAAAACTACTAGTTCTTCAATATTACTTGGCTCATTTAAAGCTAAAACTTAATGATAATAAAAGAAAGCAAAATTTGGAAGATAGCAAAAAATTATTTTTAGCTTTCTTGAACTTGGTCGATAATTATGATTTATTAGACAAAGAAGATAAAGCACGAAAGGAAGCTTTTGAAAGCGGGGATAATGTTGGGCCTATAAAACTTGAGAATAGAGATACTAAGATAGCCAGATTTAAAAGAGAAAAGTCTTTAGAGCAAGATATTAAAGAGTTACAATCAAAGTTAGATAACAGTATTGAATTAGAAGCAGACGATGATAAGGATGACGTATTGAGAGATCTACTTACTTCCAAGACAAAACTATTTATCTCCAAATCATTCAATGAAATTACGTCAATTGCTCAAGAATTGGATGTACTTTCTATGATGCCCCCTCCTTCAAGCTCAGACAGTCAAAAAACTAGCAATGAAGATAATGAGTGGAGATTAGATAATTTAAGCAAATTGAACCAAAATGGTGCCTTAATGGACAAATCGGGAAAAGTAAGTTAATATAATTATCATGTTGGTGAATATCGCTAACATATCTTTTAGCCACTTAGGCCATTTGTTATTACAGGTAAACAACAGGAACTTAGAGACCAAGTATTCAGACAAAGCTGGAGACTACCTACTATGACTATTGATGACTATTTACAAAAACAAATGGAAATGGGAAATGTTTTGCAAGGCGGAGGGTAAGCACAAACAATTACTAGCAAGTCATTACTAATCTAATTAAATATAGGGAAAGACCAACCAAAGCAGAAGTAGATGATAATGACTATGATGCACTCGATAAAGAGACTTATAAAAAGAGAGAAGAAGACGAGTTCAAAGATAACAATCCTCGAGGATGGGGCAACAGAGGAAATAAAGGCTAAATAATTAAATTGAAAGTGGGGTAATGACTTAAATAAAATTAGTTAATCTGACCTGCTTTCCCTTACTTTTAATTTACTTTATTTAATAAACACTGCTCAACAATATTAAGTGAGCTTTTAAATCTAATTAAATTAATTAGTAATGAATTTGATTAGCACAAGGAGTAGTGCTTCACTAACTTATTTTAGCACCATTATATTAATTCAAAGTTTTTAGATTTAAGTTAATTTAAGCTTTATTTCTATTAACAAGATGGATGGAGGATGGTTAATGTACATTTGAATGGAGAGAGTTAATTACAGAGTTATACTATAAATTATTCGGGAATTTTGGAATTATCGTCATTTGTTGAAGTCTGAACCAATTGAACAACTAGCCAGAATTGAAGGCAATAGTCATCTTCAAACTCGTAGGTCATCGTTTGGAACTGCTGGAACTGATCCATGATCTTACTCATTAATCGAAGCTTGCTTACGTTGACAAGTGGTAATCCTGATTGCTCTGGATGCTTCAAATTAGGGTGGGATTGCTTCGTGAGGTAGGTGGTATTACCATTTTCGCTGAATACAAGGTCGGTTAATGTAATTCCAATGAATGGAAGGATAGGGAATTGGTTGGGGTTTTGAAGTTGCTTTACTCTGCTGCGATACAACTTATAGTTATCTTGGAAGGAGAGGGCTTGATTTAGATTATTATACATTTGCTTGATTTTAGGTGGAATAGACTCCCACACAGAGTATAGCTTTGTGATACCTGTCGAATGGAGCCCAGCTAGTATTTCGAATGGTGTATTGAAATTGTTCAATTGATAGCACTGGTTGGCTAGCTTGATAAATTTGATTAGAACTTGGCTTCTAAAGTTCGATGAGGTGGAATGGAGAATTGTATGAGTTACCCAGTTAGCTACTTGGTTAAACAACTGAATGAGTGTCCATACGTGTGGTGAAGTTAAGTGACGGTGATTACGATCGTTCCATGTCTGGTGATAGAGCTCTTCAGGCCTAATGGAGCAAAACAAGCGATGCTCAATAAGAGTTATTTGCTGAGCCAAGTGGTCGACATCGATGTTAAGAATATGGTAGTTATTCATTGGAAACTGTCCGTCGAACTGAGGTGATGTGGGATGCATGAGCATTTTCAAGTCTAGTCCAAGCTGAAGCACACGATTTGTGCTAGAGTTGTTTAACTGATGTAACAAATTTAGATAATTTGGCTGAAGATCTCTTATCATAGATTGAACAAAAGGTTCTCTTGTTGGCTCAGTGGTAGCAACAAAATCTAGAATATCCATTATAAACCTACTCAGCTGCATGTCTTGTTGGATAATCCCTTGATAGTGATGTACCCATTTTTTCAGGAGATTGAGAATTTTGAATTGAATAATGTTGATCCATTCTCTATCCTCGTCGATCGTATCGCAATTCTGGTTCGTTGAATTTAGATTTCTTTCATAATTTTCCATATAAAATATACCACTTAGATATCTTGCGAGAATTAGTCTAAGGAAATCTTGACTAGACACTACATAATGATAGATTCTTAAAAAATCAATCATCAAATTATTGTCAGTGACTCCATAGCAGGAGAGTTGATGTATTAAATTAGGCAAGGTAGTGGCCTTGAGTTTGGTATTGTTAGGCACATAGTTATGATCGGGACAATCCTTTGGATGATATGTTGGCCATGGAATAGAAGTTGGTTGCTCTTTATCACTATAATCCGCTATTGGAGGATTTTTTTCGTTAACAGAGCATAAATCCAAGTTAAGGTAAAGACATGTAGGAAGTAAATTCCTTAATCTCTCTGACATTATTGGGTCTACTTGGAATGCAGGGATTCGATTAACTTCTGACTTTTGACCGAATTGTAAACAAGTGTTATAGGATTTGGAGTGCAAGCAGTGGCCGAGTTTCAACTCTTCAATTTGAAGCTGACTTGTTAAAATAAGGGTGCTTGATCTCTGCGAATCCGAGTCTGAGCTGATTTCTGAATAACGCTTATTTCGAATGGTGGGAGGAGGAGTGACTTTTTCATTGATTGAAGGCAAAATTTGGGGACTTAAAGCATTAAATGACTTTTTGATAACATTATTAATAAAGCTTTTGGGAGAAATCCTTGTAGGGAAGGCCTTTGATTTTACTGGATGACGAAAATTAGAATATTGGTGGTGAATGGAAGGTAATGGAATACTTATTTCTGTCTTGGTCAAGTTGGAGGGAATAGGCTGTGGAGCAACAGATGAAGTCATGTTGGCAAATTAAATAATAATAATAATAACAATAAAATACAAACAGAGGCACAGTATAATCAAATACCACCTTCTGGCAAACAAAATGGACAACAAAATGGGATAATGAAAAGTATTTATAGTGTTAAATTCAACGACTCCTTAAAGACCATTAATTACTGATTCCAGTACCCGCACTTAGTTAAATAAAATTTCCTAAATTGGCTGAATCCCAAATGTGAATTAGCATTTGAGCCAATCATCATCCACTCACACAATTGCCATTTCCACATTCGCAAACCCCATTCAACTCCTACAAAACCAAAGTCTAAAACCAGAAGGAGTAAAATCAAATAGGGAGTAGAATAAATATAATCAGCCATTATTACTACGAGAGGAGCTATTAGTTAGTTGAATACTCTATAGCATGAGCCATACTCGCTTTTAGTTAGCTGCAAGCTATGTTAGAAGCTTGATAAGGAGTTTCGACTTTGATACAGTATAATTATCACAAAATGTTTCAATTTCCTTCGGATACTTTTCATTTTTATAACCAGTAAAACTATAATCTTTGCGTTTTGTTCTGGAAGTCAATGAGTCAATATTGACCATATTTAGTTTTTTATAGCTACATTTGGTAAAGTATCAGTTTCAGGTAGAGTATATAGTCGAATATATGAGTAGTTTGATTAGATCATTTGCTAGTTATTCATGTATATTGAAACATAATAACCTATCAAATAAGGGTTATATTAACTCAACTTTATTAAAACAATATTTGGTAAATTAATTTTACTTGTATAGTTTGATTTATTTATATGTTTTAAATTTTAATTTTAATTTAGTATTACCTGTTAGTTTAGCTAATTATCTCTAATAATAAAATGCTTGTTATGAGTATTAATAAAGGAAGAAATATGCTTTTCTAACAAGCATATATAAAGGGCTCGATACAATATACTCCCTTTGTTTATTGATGATTATGAATTTGGCAAATAAAACAAACAATATTTTGTTAAAATAGTTTTACAACTTTTCTGGAATTATCAATATTTGACCATTATCCGTCTATGATAAATATATTTGGTGTCTATACAAATATATCCTTATTAATCTCCATTAACAAATCCCAACTATGATACACTCTATATAATTATCTAAAAAACAAAGAACTATAATGATATTAATTCATTTTAGTTTAACATCGTCATTTTAGCTAAAAACCAAAATCAATGTTAGTAAAATCGAGTATTGCAAGTAGAAGGATAAAACTAATTAATTTATCAATTAGCCCCTATAATAATTTCAAAAATTGCTCTATACTTAAATCAGTAGTTTAAATTATGAAAAACTAATCTAGTATGCCAAATTGATCGGAATATTATAAAATGTTGAGTATGCAATATAATTATAGCTCAACATAATATCTATTACTGTTATCAGTTAATATAACTATATTACTCACATTTAAAATTAATCATTCGAGAATAGTATTTATATTAAAAACCCTTAATTTGAAATAAGGGTTAATGAACTGGCTTTTGAATAAATGCAAATTACAATGATAAATGCTAATGTAAATATGATCATAATGTAATTATAAATTGGTTGAATAATTGAATGTATTGAATGTATTAAGGGTTAAAAAGGGTAAAGAATTAAGTTTTTATTGATTTGTTAATTCTAGTACAATATTTGAGGGTTGATTTGATTTGATAAATATAATGTAAAAAACTTGATTAATTTCGCCATAGATTAAATTGTCTGATAATTGTAATGTAAGAGTAAAAATAAAAAGTGCATTAATTAATATAAATAGAATTATTCTAATGAAATCCATTATATAAAATTATCTAAAATAAACTAAACTTAATTAGTCATAAAGCTCATAGTTAATGTTGAATAAATAGCAAAGTATATAAAATAAAATATTATTCAGCATGATGTATTTAGATGAAGAAATTATACAGTTGGATTATATAAAAATAGCGTTATTATTCTTCGTGGCCATGTTCGAATAAAAAGTTGGCAGTTAGCTCTTCATTTTTGTCGCATGCAAAATAAGCTTGGATAACTACTGATCTTTCAAATCCTAAGCTTTCCAATCTATCAATAGCTTCTTTTTCTTCGGGTGTAACCTGAATATATTGCTGACCTTCTTCATCTCCAAAGTCTTGACCATCCATATCACCACTTAAAAGATCAAGGAAAGCGGATTGGTTGGAGTTAATTAAGCTTAAGAATTCAGGATTTGATCTACCAATTTGGGCTAAAAGAGGTTGAAGTAAGCTGGGGTTTTGTTGAATAGCAGCACGGAATTGTTGAAATTGAGGTGAGTTGCGTAATTCTGCTAAACGAGCTATGGCTTCGGCTTGATTGGGTGCATTGGCACTGGCTCTTTCTTGAGCTGCTAAAAATAAGTTGGACATGTCAGCTGATGAGTTGGGATCTGAATGTTGGCTATCAGCGGCTAAAATATCTCCTTCAGGTTGTGATTCATCCATATCTGCTTGAGATTCGTCAGCTTGAGCTTCATGCTCATCTAATCCAGAAGGAATTCCGTTGAAGAGGTAGTCAGCAGCTCTATCAGGGTTATTGAAACTAGCTCTCATAGCTTTAATAACTTGCTCTCTATCAAACCCGAGTTCCATAAGATTTTGAATAGAGCTTTCATATTCTGATCCAATAGCTATTAAATAATAATATTAAACTCAAAATCTAAAAATTGGCATATATATTTACCCATTCCAGTGTGGTCGAAAGAGCCTTGGGCAGCAGCTGGCTCTTCAGAAGCTGAAGCGCTTGTTTGAGCTTCTGGTTGGGTTGAAGCGGGAGCGGGAGCTTCTGTAGCAGCGGGAGCAGGGACAGGTTCAGCCTTTGGTGCCTCAGCAGGAGCTGGTTGAGAAGTAGAGGGTGCAGCTTTCTTAGGCTAAAAATTACGATTAATTTAAGAATAAAATAATATATATAATAAATACTTTTGAAACCATAACTACAATAAAAGATTTTTCTTCAAATTGGCATTCTTCTACTGAGGTTTCATCGGCAAGAATTTTACCTAAATAAAATAAGTAAATTAAACCAATATAGTAAGGTAAATAAAATACCAGAAAAGATAATTTTTTGGCAATCAACTGGATATCCTTTTTGTTCTTGTAACATTGTCTTAATTTGAGCAACCTATTGATAATGAAGCCATATTAATAAATAATAATTTTGGGATGTATATTGAATTTTTAAACATTCTCAGGAGATTACAAATAAAATACTCGACATACCTTGGTAGTAGGCTCAACTTCAATTGTGAATGTTTTTTGATCTAAAGTTCTGACGGTTAAGTTCATTTTTTATATATTTAAATTGTTATTAAAGGATTAAATTAAAGAACAGTGGTAACTTTTGTGGTAATGACGAATTATGTAATTTCAGAGCAATTTTATTAAAAATTTGATCCCATAATATATTTTTTTATAAATAGAATCTAACTTTAATTTGCAAAATACTGTTAATTAATTAACGAAATGTTGGTTAAATATTTATTTTAAGTTGAATAATTAATCAAAGATATTTAAAGTATATATTCAGGGGAGTAGCGATTGCAAGGTGTGCAGGAAAATAAGTTTAATTATTGTTTACCTCCATATCTTCGAATTATTGAGCCCCATATGTAACTGATTAAATTATTTTTTGCCAAGTTTAATAAATTTAGTTTTACTTTTATGCAAATTACTAATCATAGAATAATATCAATAACATAAAAATATTATGTTTAGCGATATTAGCTTAATTATACTCATACATATCAAGCAACACTTTCAGTAATTGAGTAATGACTCTAAATTTTATATATAACTTACGAGCAATTATAAACTTAAACCACTTTTGTAATTTAAGCTTAGATTTAATTGCATTTTTAAAAGTTATATTTGAAATATGTTTAATGTTTTAGTTATATCAATCAATATAACTATTTCAATAGCGTGATATTTCATTAATAACGCTTTGACTATTAAATTTATTATTTTAATAGCTAATTTTTTACATAAGTATAATTATTTTCCAAAAAATTATAGCTATTTAAGAATATCATCATTTAATTCTAAGCATCAAAACACAATATTATTCCTAAAAAAATACTAGAAAATATATCAGCTCAATTGCAATTTTAATTGCAAATGCAGCTTTTATTTATAGATTGAAATGTTATAAAATATAACAATATTCAACACTACTATATACTCTTGCGTATATAGATTATTATGCGAAATATAAAATTATTAAAATCTATCTTTTATAAAAATCATTATTGAGGCTTGCAATTATAAATATAAGTGATTCTGGTTAAATTGTGAAATTTTGTTTAAATTTTTTATATGGTTAATTTACAACATTTTTGATTTTTACTTGCATAAATCTTATTAAGCTACATCTTTTATTTAAAGTGGATAATATAATATCTAAATATGATATCATCAGCAGCACTCTTTTAAGTAATATACCAAATATTAACTTGCTTATATTAAAATTTAAATTTTAAATATAGCCCATATAAATTTGAATTAACTAGAGTTGGTTATAATTATTAAAATTTTAGGATTTATTTATTTTCACCATTTAATTAATATAAAAATGCGTTATATAACTATAAAGCTTAAATAACTTATTTAGGCTACATTAGAATAAGCTTATTTTAATCAGTAAATAATATTTTATATAGATATAATTAATACTATTATTAATAATATAATTTAAATTATTATATATAGGCTAAATACATTAAGTAATAATAATTTTTTCTTAAAACTTTAAATAATTCAATGCATAAGTTAAGATAAGGTTTATAATAATTATACTTATAATATAGTTAATTGATATTATTAAACTTAATATAATGTATGGAGTTATAATTGATTACTTTAACTAATTTTTATATCCTTTATCATGAATTCTATTACTTATTAATTATAATTAAATAAAATTATATATAAGTATATATCTAATATATATCTTATAAATATATTAATAGTAGCTATATGATTAGAAATCTTTAAGTAAATATGCTAAGTTTTATTTCCTTAGTAGCATTAATCATTAAATATAATTTAATTAATTTTAATGCTCTATATTATATTATTTATATAAATTATTAACTATTATATATTACTTATCTTAATAATAAACAAATAAAAC
>KQ964704.1:11337-21952 GCA_001566745.1 Conidiobolus coronatus NRRL 28638
TATAATTATTTAAATTAATATAGTAATAGAATTCATAAAATTAATTAATACAAGTTTTTATTTATAATTAGAGATATTAGCTGATGTAGGAATTTATATTACTAAATAATCATTCAGAAGATATTAAATAGTTCTTATTAAAACTTTATATGAGTTATACAATAAAGCATCTAAAAATAATCGTTGCTATAATAAAGCCGAAGCAACAATTTTCACATTAAATTTAATAGAATAAAAATAGAAGAATTACATGAAATTAATTTTAATCAATTTATATATCGGGTTAAAGTTTAACATATTCCTATTTTCTCCCACTAAAATAACAAAAATTATACAAAAATTTCGATATATAATTTAATCCAGTGTAAAGAGTAAAATTTAAGCCAAATTCTAACTTTTTTATACGATAATCAGCTATATTTAGAAATTATATCACCAAACTTTCCACTTAAAAAGTGCTTGCTAAAACAAATATGTTTCAAAATATATGCCGCAAAATCTAGTCTCATAAACTATAGATGGCTAGTCGAAGCTTTATTGAGTTGAAATCATATGGAATAAAATCCCTGATTTGCTCAATAGATAAATATCTTTAAGTTAGTTTGTTATATTGTGAACGAAAACTATAATGATTAAGTTTAATTGTAAACAATACAACTAGATAAAATTTGTTAGTGAACATTTAGTTCGGATTATTTAATTTACCCCACACTTTTCTCCCCCCTTAGAGTGAATTCGGATTATCATAAGCATTCTCTCTATCTTGGTCACGAGCTTATTAAAAGCGTCAATCGTATTTCAAGTATTTAATCAATTCAATTTAAAGGAGCTATAATTCGTTGGTTTTTCGGCTTATTGAACACTTTTGGCCTATTTCATCATACATTCGTTAATATCTTGTATAGGTTTTTGTCAGTTATTTTGATAATGCATCTTCGGGTAAAATAGGCAGTACTAAATTTTGTACTAAAAATTACTCCATATAAATAGGCGAATCACCAATAACCATCCAATCATATTAAACTCTATCGGATGAAAAATTTTTCCTTGTGATTAATAGCGAGATCAAAATTATGAGATAATTGAGGGTTGAGCGTGCTAGTATAATGATATTGTTTACTATAATGCGTTAGTGGTTAAATTGTTAGCTCATAGTGTTGTTAAATAGGGTAAAATCGCAACATTAGTTGTATTCTAAGATGACGATACGTAATCCATTCAGGAATATAGTTAGGCTGATTCCACTTTGCTGTGAAACTAAAGTAGAAATGGAAGAATAAATCCGGCTATACTACGTAAGAATGGAATGAGGCTCGAACATGATTGGCTGGAGAGTGGGGAGAAATTTTTCCAGTTCTCATGCTAGAAGTATAAATCGACCTTATTCCCCGTTTCATCTGACTTTTTTTTATTCTAAATTGGGCTGATTGGTTCGCCTGTTTAAATTAAATTGGACCATTTTTCTTCATTTCCCCATTCTTTATCTTTATCCCGATTTACCGCTAACTTGGTTCAGTTCTAATGACCACCGCTTCGCCTCCTTCGTCTGCCTCTGCAGACCACCAACATAAAGTAGATCTCAGCTCAGCTGCGCACCAAGCATCCAAAGCTGAGTCAACAGACCTCCGCCCTCCCTTCATCAATTTACAAAACACTCCAACTGGAACGAGCAGTCGCGCATGTGATGAGTGTAGATTTCGAAAAATTAGATGTAATAATATCACCGGGACTTGCGAATCGTGCGCTAAAAAGAACTTACCTTGCACCTATCGCAACCCGGTAATGAAAAGAGGCCCTAAAGTAAAAAATCCTCAAGCAAATGGTAACCACTCGGCTAAAAAAGCTGCCATTTCGGTAGATGCGTTAGAAGCTTTTGCCACTTCTCACAACTCTTCTCTCCTTAGAAGCGCTCCTAAAGCTCGTCCAATATCACCACAGCGCTCTTCTAGACAAAATACTTCTCCTTACCCACCAATCACTAGCAGTATCCCACCTCCAGCTCCAGGCTTCAACAACTCTCCCACCTTACAAAGTCATATGATGGTAAAATCGGATTCTTTCGGCTGTTTAAATGTACATATTGACCCAAGTGGTTTCAAAGCAGCCGAATTCTACTTAAGAGAAACCCCTGATCCATTTCTCCCTCATAAGCACACTTTAGTAGCAACAACTAGTTTAGAAAATCATCCTCTTGCTTTTATTGATGCTTCAGCCTGTGACTCGTATCGTATTTTAAAGATCATGACTAGCCAACAGATCTATATTTTGCTTGTATTCTTTGGCAAGCTTGCACCAAAATTCCCCAAGTTTAATGTTTCATCTTTTGTCAAACAGCTTAAAGGCCAAATGACTCCACCACTGCTTTTCTTACTTAATGCAGTCTGTGCCGTAGCTTGCAAAGAAGCTAGCAACTCAAGGGCACATTTCGACTTTACTCAGTTCCATTACAAAGCCTTGGAAGTCTATTATTACTATGGACAAGATCAAAGCCACGAGAACTGGGCTCAAGGTCACTCTATATTAAAAACATTGGCACCCCCTTTATAAGTTAAGTGTAAATTAATCACAATCTATTATTATCCCATTCTTTCCAATCCAACCTTAAATATTAAAATTTCAATCAATTTTGATTTAATAAATTTTATACTATAAAATTAATCATTTTATTAATGTTATACTGAATATTTTATAGTTTATATTCTATTTATATATGTATTTTAAATTATTATTCTTTAGGTTGATTGGGTAAAAAGTATCTGTTTCTGAATATTAATTTAGGGTCGACATTTGAAGGCTTGTCAAAGGGAAGATTGGGATCATATTCTGACTTTTTCTCCATAACTACTAATCTTCTGCTCCATCCGTTGAAGGGTTGCTCGCTATCCGCTATTAATTCTAAGTTAGGATGATAAGGAGTTTCTGGATCTTCATCTTCTTCAACTACGTTAGGTAACCAGTAAGCGATACGACCACCAACGACGAGATACTTGGCAGCAAACTCTAAAAGATCTGCAAGAACTTCAGGCATGTCATATGGTACAGTAGGAGGACGGTAATCTGATCTTAAGTGAGAAGGAACTCCATCTACAAGAGGAATTTCTTCAAATGCACGGTTACCTCTTTTACGACCTAAACGCTTGGCGCCAGCTCTAACACCATAAGGAGGGTCTGTACAAATAGCGTCAAATAGAGGAGTTGATCTCCAAGGGTGGTTACAAACGTCGAATACAAGAGTATCAACCATTCTACCTTTCATATTATATTGATCTAAGTTGGATTTGATAGAGTTTCCATCTCTGCCTCTAATCTGTCTACCATCAATATCTGATCCCATAGTGTAAGATCCATAATGACTAGAAGTTACCAAGAAACTTCCTGTTCCAACGAATGGATCATAAACCAATTTACCAGCTGTACAAAGTGCCATATTGGCCATAATTAAACTTAATTCAGCATCCATAGAAGTGTTTCCAATATATTTTCTAGTTTTCAAAGAATAATTCTTTACCAAATCTCTGTTACCAGTAGCAATATGAACTCCAAAGTAAACAGTCTTCAAGTCTTCAGGTGGAATATGGTCACTAGGGTTAAATCCATAATCTTCTAAAATAGCAAATTCAACATCTGGAGTCTTTAAGTTAATAGGACCTGCCATTGGCATATAGCTAAAAGTGTTGATTTTTGTAATATTTTCTTCTATTGGGTTGCTTCTTCCGAAGGAAACAACGCTAAATTTCCAGCTCTTATCTACTAAATATGGCTCCTAAAAATTATTATAAATTACTATGCAATAAAATCTTCGATTAACCTTACCCATAAATGCTTTAATTCTTTATTATTAGCGTGAATCCCTTCATAATCGTTAGCAGAAGTCCATAACCAGTAAATATCTCTAATTAAATTAATTAGCATATATATAGTTTTAAAATTATATATTAAATTTACTTAATTAAAATAGCTCTTCTGACTAATTTTTTAGCATCTTCAACATTATCAATTTCAACTATTAAAAAGGGACTCTAAAAACATATAAATAAATTAAACTAATATAATTTTAACTCAAATTACCAAAGGGTCATAGGCAGCCAAATCAAAGCTTAAGTTGATATTCTCAATTTTAGCAACGGCTTCCAATTCAGGAATTCTAAAATTGATATGGAATTGGGCGAATTTAATAATAAATTTCATTTTAATTAATAATATTTATATTATATATTGTTTAATTTTTCTATATCTATTATTATTCAACTTATTAATCAAAATTTTTGAAATTAAGCTTATAAATTTAAATTATAAATTAATACTATTATGGGACAATATGCACTTTATTATAAAACAATAATGGTAAATTGAATATAAAGTGAAAATATTTTGCAATTTAGAATAAATTATAATTTATTGATTTTTAAGAATTAAAACTGTATTTATCAAAACCATATCTTTCAGGTTCCAATACCTTGCTAATAGTGAATTCCATCTCCTTTCTCAATTCAAAACAAATTTGATCCAATGGCAAGTCATTATCGTCATAACCAAATGGATCTTCTATTTGTTGGCCAATTCCATCAATACCGTATAATACAAATGATATAAGTCCAGTAAATCCGATAGACCAATATCCGAAATTGGAAAGAGTAAAAGGTAATGTGGCACAATAGAGGAATACAACTTGCTTCATATGAATTACATAAGCAATTGGAATAGGTGTACGTCTAATGCGCTCTAAGCCTCCAAGAGTATCAACAAGTGAGTTAATGGTAGTATTGATAGCGTTGTTGGTAGGACCGTCGGTTCTGTTCAATGCTTTTTGGTTGTATGTATAAGCATTCAATTCGGTAGCAATTTCTAAGGGCAAGCTGGCCAATGGGTTAGTAAGATCAGGAACTGAGCGATAGCTTGAAGAAGATGTGGAGCTAATAGAGCGAGAAAGAGCACCGTAGCTGGAAAGATACTTATTGCGTTCAGCATCAAATTCTATAGCATTAAATTTATCACTCTTGAGTCTTGGGGGCAAGATATCATCGATCAATTGATGGTTTTTATCGCTTTCATCTCTTAAATAGTCTTTAAGACTGATAATATATGCAATTAATAACTTGAGAGCATCAACTTTTTGATGAACATCTTGTTGGTTTTCAACAGGAATAGAAGAAATAGTTCTGGATAAGTTACGAACTGAGCTTTTAATAGTAGTCCATAGTTTTCTACCTTCGTAGTATCTGTCATAGGCATTGTTGGTACGGAATACTAATAACATACCAATAACAACGGATAATGAAGGAACTAAAAGTATAAAAGTTAATAACAATAATACCGCTATATATGTTTTTATTACTTATAGTATTAGGTAAACCTATACTGTATTTATATTTGTCGTATATATAAGCATTTAAAGCTGCAAAAAGCATCATAAAGGTAACTTGAGGCAAAATATTAAACAAAACACTGCCTCTAACTCTTAAAACATCAGGATAAGTGAAAAAACTGCTTTTATTATTGCTGCCATCTCTAATTTGCTGGTAAGTATTTCCAATATTGAGAGCAAGTGTCTCGCTGGTCATTGTATTAATTATTAACTTTTTTTCAATAAATTTTATGAACAATAATTTATTAACTTAGTCAAATCACTTGTTTATATTCAATTTCCTCATTTTTCACACGGCATATAGCCTATCAAATGACAGTCTATTCTAAATAAACATTTTTTGGGCAATTTTTTTGAACCTCAAATTTTTTGAAACATCATAATGCTTAATTATTTGCATTTTTTATTTAATAGAGGCTGGATAACTTATCATAGGATGAATTCAAGTGATTTTTGAGTAAATTTTATGTTGAATGAGAGTGATTAGACTTTGAATACTTGGAGTAATATTTCTTGGAATATCCTATTGCTCATAAAAGCTATTTAAATAATTTAATTATTACCAATTTTAGTTTCAATGCTTTAATAAATCAAATTATGCAATATCAATTTAACTTGCTTATTGGCTACTTCGCTAGTATTATTAATAAAACACGTCATATAAAATATAATAAGTATCATAAATATAATTGCAAAGAAACTTTATTATAATAATCATTGGAATAAGATTAGAGATACCCCGCTGTATTTCCAGTTTGATTGTCTAAATTTGAGTGAGGGATAAATTCTTTTTGTAAAACAAAGAACAATGTAATTTCACTTGGTTACAGATGGTAGTTGATGTACATATGTAAATATATTGTCACAATATAAATGGCCAAATATATCAAAAATAATACTATGTGTTGAATTGTCTTAGTTTTTCTAAAACAATGATGTTAAATTTGATAATTTTTTAAACCACGCAGCTGAACAAGGAGAATTGAGGTAAAAATACAGCCCATAGTGTTTCAAAAAGTATTTTAACAAAATTACCCATTTATTGGTTAACGCCTTTAATTTAGTGTAAGGGTAGTGAACATGTTACCAAATATTACAAAATTCGTATAAATTTGATAAATTTACATCAAAAGTTAAATCTTATTTTTCAAAATTTAAATCAAATAGTCAATCTTAAACGCTCTAATTGTATAGCAAATAATGGCTTTAAGATATCAAAATATTTAGGATATCATTATATTATCTTAAGGCTATGTATAAAGATTATTAGTTAATAAGAATCTATATCTATACTTAGAATAGCTACTAGCATTGCTATTATACTATTTAAACTTCTCATTAATAGTTATAGTAGGAACTTAACTTTGTTAGAATTTTATATATCAAAGTACTTAAAGATATATGAATAAATTTGTAACTTAAGGAAAGATAAATAAATTATACCAGAAATACAATAGAAAATATAACTATATCCTTCTTACACTGAAATTAAGGCTTTTAACTCATTATAGTTACATTTTTAATGATTTTAATAATTAAAAAATATATTAATTGCGGCTATATATAATTTATCTAAGCTAATAGCTAAATGATAGTATATTTAATATGAAAGAACATTAGAGCTAAATTGTTAATGCAATATATAAATAATCCATACATATAAAATAAATTTAATTCAGAGTAGTCTTTAACTTATCTAAAATTTTGATTTTAGAGGGTAAATGGAAGTATACAAACTAACTTTCTTTGTTTAAATACATTAATTCTATTATTGAATTTTATATTTAAATAGATTTAGTACAAAACCTACATATTATATACAATGTAGTAATCTCTAATTACTTTGCTCAAAATAAATTTATGAGTGGGCGTATGAGTATTAATTATTTTAAATCATATATAAATAGTTTGATACCAATGATACTGAAAAATCTACTCAAAAATTTTTGTACTTTAATAATAATTATAACTTAATAAGATTTTATAACGTATCTGTGGCACTTGGTCAAAGAATGATTAGTATATTACCGAGAGTATTGTGCAGGCGATGCTACATAAATTGCGTGATTCTAAAAGATAGCTTGAGAGAGCGTTGAGTAGTCTGACAGTAGAGCATAATGCAATTATATTCAAGATTTAAAATTGTATTTAGCTAAGCCGAAGCTTTCAGGCTCTAATGTCTTGTTAATAGTAAATTCTAATTCTTTCCTCAATTCAAAACAAATTTGATCCAATGGCAAGTCATTCTCGTCATAACCAAATGGATCTTCTATTTGTTGACCAATTCCATCAATACCGTATAATACAAATGATATAAGTCCAGTAAGTGGAATAGACCAATATCCGAGATCAGAAAGGGTTAGAGGTAATGTAGAGCAGTAGAGGAACACAACTTGCTTCATATGAATTACATAAGCAATTGGAATAGGTGTACGTCTAATGCGTTCTAAAGATCCCAAACTATTAACTAAGCCTGAAATAGTTCCATTTATATTATTATTGGTTTGAGGATCTAGTCTATTTAATGCCTTTTGCTTGAGTATATATGTATTCAACTCGGTAACAATTTCTAAGGGCAAGCTGGCTAAGGGATTAGTAAGATCTGGAACTAAACGATGGCATGAAGATGCAGTGGAGCGAATAGAATGAGCAATAGACCCATAGCCGGTGTTATAGTTATTATTATCAAAATCGAGTTCTATTGCATTGAATTTATCGCTTCTCAACCTTGGGGGCAAAATATCATCGATTAATTGATGATATTTATCGCTTTCATCTCTTAAATAGTCTTTAACGCTTACAGCGTATGCAACTAATAGCTTAAGAGCATCAACTTTTTCTTCAACATCTTGTTGGTTTTCAACAGGAATAAAAGAAATAGTTCTGGATAAATTACGAACTGAGCTTCTAATAGTAGTCCATAGCTTTCTACCTTCGTAGTATCTGTCGTAGGCATTGTTGGTACGGAATACTAATAACAAACCAATAACAACGGATAATGAAGGAACTAAAAGTATAAAAGTTAATAACAAATAATACAGTTATATATATCTATTACTTATGCTATTAGGTAAAGCTAAATTGTAATGATATTTACTAATTAAAACATTTACACCAGCAAAAAGCATCATAAAGGTAACTTGAGGCAAAATATTAAATAAAACACTGCCTTTAACTCTTAAAATATCAGGATAAGTAAAAAAAGATGCTTTGTTAACATCGTGTTCTTTAATCTGCTTGTAAGAATTTCCAATATTAAGTGCAACTGTCTCGTCAGACATACTTTATAGTTGTTTAATTATCAAAATTTATTAAAAATAATTTTTTAATCAAGTCAAATCACCTTTATATATTCATTTACCTTATTTTTCACATGAATCATAGCCTATCAAATGACAGTCTATTGTAAATAATCATTTTTAAAGTATTTTTGTACCAAATTTTTTGAAACATCATAATGCTTAATTATTGATATTCTTCACTTAATAGAGATTGGATAACTTATCATAGGATAATTCAAGTGATTATTTAGCAAATAATATGTTGAAAAGAATTGAACAGACTTTGAATATTTGGAGTAATATATCTTAAAAACTCTATTATTCATGGAAACTATTCAAGCATTATAAATACTGCCATTTATAGTTGTAGTACTTTAATAAATTAATTTATGCAATATCAATTTAACTTACTTATTGGCTACTTCGCCAGTGTTATTAATAAAACACGTCATATAAAAGAGAGTAGAGTATTGCAAATATACTCGTAAAAATTTTATTATGATAGCCATTGGAATAAGCTTACAGTTACCCCGCTATATTTCAGGTTTGATATCTACTTTTTGAGTAAGGGATAAAATCTTTGTAAAACATTCTGAGCAACATGAATTCACTTGGTTACAGATGGTCCTTGATATACATACGTTTTTATATTGTTACAATAAAAATAACCAAATATATAATATAATAATATGATACTGATTTGCTTCAGTTTTTCCAAGATCAATGATGTTAAATTTAAAAGTATGTTTAAATCATTAACTTTACAAGGAGAATTGAGGATAATAACACAAACCACAATTGTTTCAAAATAGCATATAATCAAATACGCAAAATTTATTGGTTGGCGCATTTAATTTAGAGAAAGGAGTCATGAGTTATGTTAGCAGATCGCACAATAAACTCTAAGAAATTTGGCGAAACTTGCATAAGATATTAAAATTATAATATTATAAATTTGATAAGATTATTATGCTTATCTTGAATTATCTGCAGGTTTTGTCTATCGTATGATTAAATTTTATACAAATATCTAGACAAAACCTTTTTGCTTTAATAAAAAATTATAAATAAAGTTATAAAATTCTAGATTATTAAGTTTATTAGCAAATATAATCATCAATTAAAACTAATTTTATAGATATATTATAAGCTTATAAAAAATATTTATTAGAAACTCGTAGTTTTTATATTTAATTATGAAAATCTCTTTTTAATAGAATAACGAATTCTTTAAAGATAAAAAATATAAGCATTTATATTGTTATATTGGTTAATAAGTATAAATATCAAAGAGTAATAAAACTATACATTAAAGTTAAATTTGTAAGTGATGCATATATACTTTGGATATATATTAAATATTATTGAACTTCATAGTATTAAGATTGATATATATTTGATAATTCTTTAACCAAACATATTTCTAAAAATAGTTAATATTCCTAATAATAATTAATATAAAAAATAAAGTAATATAAGTGGATCATATTTCAAATTATATACAAATCTAATATTTTACTTTTTATTTTCCTAAGTCTAAGAAATTTAGTTTATAGGAACATTTCTCTTCGATATTTATTTAAATTATATAATCCCAAGTAATACATTATTTGATAATGATATCTAAAATATAATTCATTATAGCCATGTTTAATTAAAAATGCATTTTATACTACTATCATTTAATTAAGCAGATCTATAGCAAACAGTTGAAATAAGATTGCCGCATTTAAACTGTTTAATTCTTATGTAAATATATAAAGCTATTATGTTGCGTATTAGGTAACTAAAGTATCATTTCTAATTAGCATTAATTAGTAATAAATATTAACTAATAGACATATAGATCATAGAAACACAAATATAGATATTTACCTAAAATATAACTTTTGTATAAATGAGTTGATTTTGAATAAAAATTAAGGATAGTTAAAGTTATAGATATATTTTTATAATATATTTGAGTTAT
>KQ964718.1:12182-26223 GCA_001566745.1 Conidiobolus coronatus NRRL 28638
TTTAAAAAAATATTTCAGTTTAATATTAATTAACAAGTTAGACCGATAATGCTTAATTTAAGTAGTAATTTAACATATAGTTTTTAGTTCTACGGATGAATTTCTATTAGTGTTGATAAATGCCAAAATTCTATTAATATGCTCTATATTTAGTACTTTTTTCGCTATTAATGATTTGCGGAAGACGGTTTACTAAATGAGTTTATGTCAGAGTTTGAGTTTAGTAATTTTATGATGTATTTAGTTTTATTATGCTAAAAGAAATATGTACATCAACTCTAGCGCATATTACCTAAATTTTTGCTGGGTGGAGTAAGTCTCCTTTACAAGGAAAATGAAATTACATGAATATATACTTCCTATTACGGCATATTTTTCAGTAATATGAGTGAGAGTGGCTGTAATAATAGCGATAACAATTGATTTACAGCTAAGTATAACTGTTTATTACTTATCGAATTATTTAGAAACACTATTCAATAATATTAGTCAAAACATTACTAAAAGCTAGCCCCTTCATCAAAAGCTCAATTATTGGGTTTAATTCAACTAATTTTGAAACAGAAAATCACCCGACAATAAGGCAACATCATATAAATTACCATTATAAGATATCTAGTGCTTTAAGTGGAGAAAAATTTGCATTGTTAGCATTAATTGAACACTTTCCAAAGAATTTTTATGCAGAGTTTGAATTTTTTGATGATATTAGGCCTAGGTTAGTTTACTTATTGGGTTAAATTCAAATGCTAGCTGCTTAATTTTAAGGTTAGCTCATTTGGTGTTTAGATATTAATAGATAATTTTGGTATTGTTTTTATAGTGGACATGCATAGAGGAAGTTCTAGGGCATTATTACTTTATCGTGGTTTTGGGTTTTGGAAAAATAATCTTAAAAAACTTTACTGATATATAATTTATTCTTAAATTAAAATTAAATTTTTATGCAGCTTTTAAATTAGCTTAATGAAGTAAATCGCTAGCTATCTTGACTAGCTAAAAAATTAAAAATTTAATAAATGTTGTTATTGGATAAAAATAACAACAGCGCAAAAAATAAAAATAAAAATAATTGTTATTATTAATGTCTCACTATAATAATAAAACTCTTAACCAAAAATTTAGCCAAGAAAAGCCTATCAACCAAAATACCGCTCTAATTATTACTAGTGCACTCCGGAGCAAAGATTTGTTATTATCTATATTAATTTTTAATTAATCAAATCAATTAGTGTTATATCACTGTTCTGTGACTCTTATTGTTATTACTTGCTAATTACCTTGAGAAAATATTAGCACATTTCTATATATTATAGTAATACAACAAAGCGATGATAATAAAGATTAATTAAATCCCGACGTGGCATATAGAAAACTGTACAAAGCTTTTGTACTATGGTGAATAAGTGAGAGGGCATTTATTTTCTATCACAACTCGGAGTGTACAGAATTTGGCTTGATAGTAGATCGGATTTATAATTTTTTTTTCTGGGTGGAGCGCGTAAAAATATTGCTAATTTAAGTAAATTAAACTACTATTACCTTTAGTGTAATATTATTAGTTAATAAGAATATCCATGTTATATTACATTAAACATATCCAGGGTTTACTCCTCTATCACTCGATATCTCTCTGTTGACTTCAATACTATCAACAACACTCTAACGTAAATTAGCCCTTCAAAAAAATATTATTAATTTACCTGTTGTGTAACTCTGAAATTTTTTATCTATTAATTAATTACAAATGAATAAGGGTTAAATTTTATTATATATTATTATTTTTCAATAAAAACTAGTGTAATTAAAATTACTTGAGCTTTGTTAAATTAGTTTTAATGAGTTATATAGAAGTTTGGAAGAGATGAAATAAGTGGAAAGTTAGCTTGGCTAAGGATTTCAAAGGACTTGTAAGTATTTGAAGCTAGGTCCTATGTATATTGATTTTATAGCAGATCAAAAAGATCATACATACAACATATCAACGCTATAGAAATCAACAACACACATATACATCTATCTATCACAACTATGATACTAAAAAAAGGGGTAATTACCGCACACACTCTTCAAATTCCAATATCTACAATCTTACCAAATTAGTCACTGCTCTCACCCAGCTTCAAATCATCTGAACATGCGAATTTTGGCACCTGTTTTGCCCACACCCAAAACGTTATCTCCCTTCCTTAATAATCTGTCCTCAAATTTCTGGTTTTAACTTTTTTTTAATTTTCATTCCTTTCATTACCCGATTTCAAATAAAAATTTCCAGATTTATATATCAAGCTAGCCAATGAGAGGAAAGGATATGGGTTGGAGGAACGATGACTAATAGTTACGCTGGCCAATGACAGTGGACTGCTGGAGGATTTTATCAGGAGATTATATAGTTAGAGATAAAGTGTGAATTCAAGCACGTTATTCTCTTTAAAATATTGGATGATTTTTTGTATTATTTTGTGTTTTTTGATTGCTAAAGAGATTAAATAAAATTATTTTTTTGAGTTTGAATTATTATACGGGTTATCAAAAGCGCAAACTTAACAGTAATATAAATTCGACGTTAATTATCGAATTTAAACAAAAAATTTTGCAGAATATTTCCAATATATTATATTGATTAAAGATATATTGTATAGATCTGATCAAGCTATTAAGAATAATACAGGGCTCAGCTCAAAATAATCAAATTAATTAATCAATCTTGAATATCAACTTGATTCGCTAGGTGTGTGTGCAAGATCAAAATTCAAAAAATTACTGATTTTGCTCGGTTCCCACTAGTAACCCAATTAGTAAAGTATTACGAAAATCTAAAAGCCAGTGGATACTCTATTAGGGGGAATACGTGACCAAACTCGTTTCAGCTCAGAATCTGCATATTTTATTCAACCTGGTATTATTCTATGTGTGGTGGCTTTAAATTTTTACTTTTTTTAATTTAATTCCCACCTAAACAATTTCTTTCCACACACTATGTTACTCAAGAGGGAGATAGGAGGATTCATTAATTCAATCAATCAATCGCTATGAAATTTTTTATTCACATACAGAAAGCAGAAAACTAGATTTGGTTTTAAATAATTGCCTTTGAATGACGAGTTTAAGTGAGAATTTAAGCGTTTTGAGGGTATATATATAAAGGGTAGGGGTCCTTAATTATTTTCTTTATCAACTAAAATTTCTAACTTCTTACCTCTGCTACTAAGAGACGATAGCTCTGCTCAGTTCAATTTTTTGGCTTCTCTCTAAATTGATCTCCTCTCCATCTGTATATTATTTATATATCCTCTTTCTGTAAACAAACCCAGCTCACCGTCAGCACCACTTATTTTTATCAAAACACTACACACATATAAAAACACAAAATGAATCACTTGGACCTTCTCTCTCCCAAAACAGACGCTCACCCCCACCCTCAACACGATGATCTCACCCAATTTCAATTCGATCAAAATGGCCACCCTATCCCCCTCTCGCCCACTAGTAACAAATTCAAAACCAATTTCTACGACCCCTTCCAAGTAAAACACCGTAAAAGAACCACCAAGGAACAATTCTTGATCCTTGAATCGGTTTTCATGCATAGTGCAAAGCCTAGCTTAGCAGTTAGAAAAGCATTAGCCGTACGTTTAGGCATGACTCCTAGAGGTGTTCAAGTTTGGTTTCAAAACAGACGTAGCAAAGCTAAATTAAATAACGAAAGCTTGGATAGACCCCTTGCTTACGATCCCAGAGCTTTCCCTTTTGCTAGCCATCCCACCATAGCTCAAATCTTGGGTCCTGAAACTTTATGGGGCGAGCTTGCTTATTTAATTCCTCCCCATGCAACTCACCATCATCAAGCTGCACATGCACAACAGGCTCCTGTGCAAAATAGACCTCATCGTAGTTTTTCTATTAGCCATATTGTTACGAGCCAACCCTATGAACGCGATCTAGTATCTCCTAGTCCTACAAGCTACACACCTTCTCCTCCTTTACCTGTTGATTTTAGTCATCAAGGGTACGCTAATATGGGAGCTGGCTTAAGTCAAAGCTTACCATCAACAAGCTCTCTAGATCATCATTACCATCAAATGACATCCCCAACGAATTGGAATTTCCCTGCAGTAGCTGCAGTTACAACGCCTGGGTATGGGTATGGACACCCAGCTACATCAGCTCCCTTTCAACAAGGTTTATATCAACAACAGCACCAATAAGCAGGCCTTTATTTTTGCGAAATGATTTTTCTACTATTTGATATTTTACGTATTACTGTGTATTTATTTATGTTACTTTACTTACTTTACCCCTCCTTATTTAAAAATGTTATTAAAAATAAATAATCTTCCTTCTTTTACTAATCAATAACTTTTTTAATACAAGTTTATTTCATTAGCAATCAAGTTCAATCAATTTGCTGCGTTTTGCTATCTGATAAACTCAATCTATATACATATATGTATATAATATTTTGAATGAAAATTACTGCAAAAAAACCTATATTAGTAATTAATATTATTAATTATTCTTAAAAAATTGATAATTAAAACAAAAATTACGCTAAACGTTAAGTTCGAGTTAATTTAAAAGAGTGCTCGTGTTGATATTGTTAGAGAAAGAAGAAGCTAGAATTGTTTTTATTAATTGACTAGTTAAACTATAATATCGGTTATATTACTAGCGTACGATGTGTGTGCATATGAGTTCGTGTTTATTTTTAGACTAATATTTACTATTTTGATTAGTTTTTGATTAACTTGATCTATATTTAGCCCAGTTCAATTGCTTTAAGTAAACTTACCATACTTTAAAAACTTACTACTGTATTTCTAATCATTTTTGATTAAATAAAATATCTGTCTATTCCCGTAAAAAAATTAATTAACAGGGTAAAATAAGTTATGTATGTCCACTATTAGCATTTAAATCTTAAAAATGACGATTAGTATTGATTCTCTAAAATCAGCTAAGCGATAAGAGTTTTTCTTCACTAGGATATGTTTTTGTTAATTAATTGATAAAGAAAAATGACTATAATTGTTATTAAAAGATAAGAGTGAGAGATTTTAAATTCAAGAATTTATAGCGATATATTAATGTTCGCCGTTTTTAGGAGTATTTAGCATATTTGATTGTTAATTAATTTTTAATTAATTTTATATTAGTTTTTGTTACGTAATGATTTAATATATTAAAATTATAGTCAAAATAAATTGTATTGCTTTTATTATTGTTCAATTTTTTAAAATTGTTTGTAAATAAAATTAAGTGCTTTTCGCACTACATTATCTCAGAAAATATAAAATTCAAACTCTAAATTATATTACACTACTTAAAAATGATTTAATAAGGCGCATTTATTGATAATATGATAAAAGAATACTCTCTACATTCTTTCTCGCTTTATTACTCCCTTCCAGAAATAGCTGGACAAATACTTTAGCATTGCATAAGTCTACAGTTCTGGATAATTAAAATTATAAGGACTATTAACTCTACATTGCTATAATATATTATTCATCCGTAATTCACACCCAATTATTAAGACACTTGTATCACTCTGAAAGATATAATAATAATATTTACTTATTTATATATAATTAGATATATAGATATTCTTTTTATATTATAAATATATGCCCGAAATCGGAATTTATTTTAGGGTACTTAAGTTCACAAAATTATTGTTAAACTTGAGTACAATATATGTAAGGATTGGGTGCTTTTTGCAGTTTTGGCGTAACTTAAAAAAATTTTATTGAAATTCTAAAAGTTAAATGTAAGTAGCACGTGGATAATAGTTACATTTGAACTGTAGTTTTGCCTAAAAGGGAAAGTTTGAAAATTGTTATAGTGATAACGGAATAAGAGAAAGAGAGATTTAATGATTTTGGTTATTGAAACGCAACTTGATCGGAATAAGTTTTTAATTTATATATTAGCCCTAATTGTAAAGCTATTAGCAAGTAAAATATAGCGATAGAGTGTGTAATTACGCAAAATCCGAAAATTAATTTAAGTATTAGACCCTCTCGTGGCATATAATTACTTCAAAAAAGTGAAACGATTAGTATTAACGTACAATATGCGACAGTCTAGAGCCATAACGAATTAGTAAAAATTAGGCAATATTCAATAATGTATAATCCGATGACAATAATGTTGTCATCTACTAATTACAGCTTAATTACTATCCTTATCTCTAAAACTGACTCATTACACCACTATAACACCACTGGTATATCGCTGCTGCTTAATTAATGAAAAAATTAATATAATTTAATAGAATTATAAGGCCTCCTTAAATATTATGCTAAAGATAAGAAAGATTATTAGAATTACTAAACTCTAATCTATTAGTTTTATTAGAGCACGAGAGAAAGTATTATGGAAATTCGAATTTTACTGTTTTTAGCTTAGTGTTTTGTATTGTATGCGTGATATGGTTATTAACTTGGACTTTTCATATCCCTTAATTAGAATCATTTTTAAGTTTTTTATTATTCTTTATAATAATATTAATAACAATAATAAGCTGCGAGCTTTTATTAGTATTTCAGTATTTACAGTATTAGCTAATCTCAATAATAATGCGCTTTAAGCGTGTTTTCACTAGTAAGTTAAAATAAAACAAATTATCATGCATAAAATTACACTGTTAATAGTATTTTGTATAACCAATATATGTTATTTACATTTTGACCTTTTAGATCGACTAATTTTTTAAATGTTACTATTATCCGCAACTTTGATATAAGCCGAAAATACTTTCGTTTTTACTTTAATTAATTTAATACAACCTCAATTACTCTCTTCCTTTAATAAATAAGGGTTATTAACAATTCAAACTGCTCATTGGGAAAAATTAATTCAATTCAAAAAAAACTATTGTCATATGGGATTATTGCTAGATTGGGGTAGAGTAGTTAAATTGCTGATCATGCGGATTTTATTGTGCAGTAATCAATATAGTTATTTTTTCGAGATCTTATTATATGCTGTTTGGCGTTGATTTAGTTTAGAAGATGGCTTTATCTTAATAAGATTAGATAATAGAAAATAGTATTATATTTTACAGCATTTTATAGAGTTTTAAAGTTGTTATCACCTCAAAAAGATTAAAATAAAATTTCAAATCACATTCAAAATATCAAAATAGTTTTATCATCAAAACATAATTATTTCTATTATTTATTAAGGAGGAGCTATTTAAAAAGTTTTATTTAAGTAAATATTATAATAAACATTTTCAGCTAGTCCAAATCTAGTAAAATTCGAATTAAAACACACCTCTCATGCAGCAATAGTTAATATTAAGATAGATAAGTATCTTTACTGTTATCGTTTAATCATTTTTTGTTTTATTAAGGGGTATAGATTAATTAATATTGTTAATTAATACTTACAATAGCTTAATTGCTTTAATAGTAGGGATTTTAGAGATAAGCTAGACAATATATTGTTTTAATCAGATATAATAAAGCTGGGTTTAATATTGCCTGTTAATACTAATTTAAATTGAACGGAGTATGTATTAGTATTGACAAGTTTTAATGATTATTGTAATATAAATAACCACGAGATGCATAACCTCACTTTAACTAATATGTCTTTGATGATTTTTGATATTGTATTGATGATATAATTTTATATTTGAAAGGTACTTAATTAATTAATTTGAGATTATATATCAGTTTGATGGCCTTGTGTATATTTGAATTAATAACACATTTCATATTTTAGCTCTATAATGATTTTATTTAGCTGTAATACTTAGTAATAAACGAATTGTCATCAATTAGGTGGTAATTTTGCATAGCTTAGCATAATCATATATAATGTTAGAAAAATATAGTTGTAAATACAGTTTCAAAACTATAAGGAATTGGTTCTAATAATCAACAGAATAGAAAATTCACAATAACAATAACAAAAGTTTTTAATAAAAAAGTAGAATAAATTTAATTAAAATGCATACTATGCTCTCTTTTTCACTTACAAAAATCGCAAAAATACATTGCGCAATATAGATAATTAATAAAAAAACTTTCGATTTTATTCATTTCAATATTTTTCTCATATAAAGAAGGAGTAAAAAAAATATTAAATTTTTCTCACTTATTTCCATACTTCTCCCTCTCTCTAAATTGAGTCATAACTAATCATGTATAAATTTACTCAAGGGTGATTTTATCATTTCCTAATTTGGTAATATGGGATATGATCGAAAATTTTATTTTAATAAGTTAAAAATTAAAGTAGAGCATTTGTACCTTTTATTATAAATTTATCAATTGAAAGCGTTTATACTAGCTAACATATTAATACAGAAATCAAAATTTTTTTATTATAAAGTTTATATAGTTAAACCTTCCATAAAAGTAAAAACGCAAAATCAATCAAATCCAACTCAATGCACGTCACGTAAAGTTCATATGACGAGTTTAACGCTAGTAATTTTGAATCAAAATTTTATTCACTAGTAATTATTAATCACTACTAATTTTATTAACCAGAGCTTGTATTACATATACTAATTTATTACTTTTGTTTTCAAAGTTTCGAATTTAACATACTTTGCATTCTCTCTAGCTATTTTTGAATGACGGATGAATATTTGTTATAGCGTGCTAATTAGTTTAATTTAGATATTAGTTTTATTGTTATTCTTGGGTAATAATTTAATAGTTTTTGAGTACTGCTTCAAGCGAAAAATCTAAATTAATAAATCTTCAAAGGAAAAATCTAAATGTATTTTCATTTAATTCTCATCCTGTTGTATTTAACGCCATTATTTATGCTGAATTTTTATAAATTAAAAAGTATATCATATACTTATGGTATGTTATAAACTCATTCTCGCTTTACTTAATTCAGGCCATATTAGTGCTATTATTACAAATCACAAAATGGTGATGATGTGACTACTATTAATTAAATTCAAATTAATAATAAGGCGATATACACTCGCTACTTAACTCAATTATTGGGCTACAACAGCAGAAAAAAATTTAAATTAACTTAAACCAGCCAAATCAGCGAACTCGTTGGATGCTATTAATATTACATTGCATTTAGTGGATACCCGAATTGTAGAATCTCTTTGTAGAATGTCAGCCAAACGTCATTCAGATTTTTAATTTGAGGTGGTTTTTACTTATTAAAGTTAAATTCAATTATATTTTTATCATTTGTTTACTGTCTTGGAATGGTTGGATTTGTAATTCTGTGGGTAATTAAATGCAAAGATGGTAAATGCTTCAACTTTGATGAAATGTAATGCTAAGCTTATATAAAGTGCTTTATATTATTGTTTATTGTTTATTACATTATTTAACAGCATTTGTGTCTAAATAATTTTAAAAAGTTATTTTATGTAGTATTATCATTAACTCGGGTAATTTTTCGCTTAAAAATTCAAAATAATCAATCAAAATAATTTTTGTGAGTACTCTCTTAATTAACAAGAATTGAAGGAAGAGATTTAAACAAACTTGATAATCTCTAATTAAATTATTAAAATCCCATCTGGCATTTGTCAAATATAAGTTGCAAGATTAGCTATTATGCACAGCTTGTATCCATCTCCAGCAAGATAGATAATAGCAGTAACACGTTCAAATTAAATTTCGGAGTGCACAAGTTATATGAACTGTAAATCATTCAAGATTATTCAAGATTTTTTTGTTACATCAATATAGATAATAATATTGGGATATATAAAACAGGTACAAGTTACAATTTGTGGAAATAGCTGAGAAATAAGCTTTGATATGTATGGAACTTGTCAATTAATAAAAGATTAAGAAATACTAATAGTGTATATTTCATTAGTAATATTCATTATTTTCAAAAATACAAACAAGCTTATAGTATGCAATTAAATATATAAATATATAATTTTGTCTATTAAGTAAACCAACTGTTATATTAATAATCAAAATCATATTAAATATTATATGTTTTATTGTAGTGTACTTACCTTAATTATTATTTATTTGGTTACGATTTTATTCCTATATTTATATAATGCTAAACCTAAAATTCTAGCGAATGTGTTAATAGTGTTATCAAGTTTTTTAAAAATATTATATGCTGTAATTTGCAAATATCGCACATTTATGCAGTTAAAATATATAATTATTTTAAAATATTTAATATCAGCAAAAAAGCTTAGCTCGAATTAGTAAACAAACGGAATAATAAAAGCTAATAAATATCTCAAATCAAACCAACATGCTTTCACTTATCTAAAATCATAATTTTTGCTGCTAATTAATGAAAAAATTAATCTACACTCCTTAAAACGCTACTTTAGACAAACTATCAGATAGTTTATATTCTAATAATTTGGGCACGCTATTGTACTATTCGAATTATACTTTATTAAGGTTAGTATGTGGTTTATTTACCCTATCTAAAATTAATAAACGATTTAAGCGATAAATTCTAGAGCTTAATTTTGTACTATTGATCCATCTTTAATAATCGAATATTATTCAAATTTTAGTGCAAGTGTATTTAAATTAGATAGTATCTGAACTAATTACATAAGGAACAAACAGTGATTTATGATTTAATCAGTTGTAATAATCTATAGTACTATACTTTCATATTTTGTTGCTAATGAGAAAAATTTATTCAATATAGACATTTTAAAATCAATTAAAAGCTCTAGCGAACCTCATATACTCTCTATATCACATAAATTAAGGGTTATTCGAATATAAAAATTTTATGTGAAAAAATTCCTCAATTCAATATTACATCATAGGATTATTGCCTAATTGGGAGGATTTATCAAATTAAAATATGAATCACAAGATAATAGATAATAATCAAAATATTCTTATTAGCATGAGTTATCTACTAATCGATTAAATAGCTCGGGTTTTGTCACTAAATCGAGGTGAAAGTGGTAAAATAGTGATAGATAACTATAGTTTTTATTGTTGATAGTGTTTTAACATAATTAATATATCGTATGTTATTGTATCTCGCTACAAATATAAATTTATTCTATTTTTATAATTCGTTATGTTATTTAATTAAAATTTTTCCTGTATGATATAATTAATAAATCAAAATCAAAATTATAGAAAGAAGCATATAAACATAATATCCAAAGTATTAAATTTTATTTGATGCAAATATCTAATGATTAACACATATTAATCCAAATAGAGAAATATTCAGGAAAAATATTAATAAATAACAAGTTATCCGAGTTTTTGGAAAAATTACCTAAAATTGTATTATAAAACTAAAATTCCCTTAGAAAAACCAATCAAAGGGAGAATAGTAATATTTCCAAAATCGAAAACTTTTACGAAATATATACAAATTAATCGAATCTATTAAAATTTTTCGGCTAAACTGCCTTTGCATTGATCCACAAGCAGTTCAAAGCTATGGATGTAGGGACTAAATAGCACGTACTTGTAGCCTATAACTATTTTTACCTGATCCCGACATCAAAAAAAGAGATTTGATAGAGTAATATTGCTTAATTTAGAAGCAATATACCTGTGCAATATGAACATACAAGTTAAATTTTTGTAAACAATGAATGGATGTAGATTGGTGGGTTAGATTTGATACAAGTAACGATTTTGTTGGTTTACTGCTTTGTTATTATATGGTTAATGGTTAAACTGTATTGTTTTTAAAAGCTTCAGAGTTTAAAACTTGCCAATTATATAATTAAAATAAAATTCTACTTCATTAGTTTTGCTTAAGCTTCTCAATTCAAAAAGCCAAGCTTTTATAATTAGTCAATTATCAAATTCCAATCCATAACAAAAAATAATAAAATTCCAGTACAATAACGTAGTATATCCAATCAATAATTTCCAAACTAAAAACTAAACAGTTTCTAGAAAGTAATAAAAACCATGGGTTTGATTGGAGCTAAAAAATAATGAAAATGGTGAGATTAAAGTGATAATTTTTACTTTGCCATGTTTTTTGTACCTTCGGATTATTTAAGAAGGTAATGATTTTGATGTTGTGCTGTGTTGTTTTGTTTAATATTGCTAATTATAGGTTTAGGTTAATTACCCCTTTTAGAGTGAGAGTAGGATGTGAGGTCTGATTTTAATTAAAGTTTTTCTTGAAGTATGTTTATAACTTTATCTGATTGTTTAAATCCACCTTAGAATAACTACTATCACTGCGTTATTCGTAAATCTTGAAAATTAACTGGGTAAATTTCAAAGCCCAAAAAGCTATAATTATTAAATAACACAATTATTAAGCCGATAGCTATTTTTTATTCCCTCGTTCAAGATTAATTGGCATATGTAAAACAGTATAACTATTGCTTAGTTAAATAGTGTTCTCAAACAAGGCTATCAAGCTAGATTTAAGGACATATATACGCTATGTTAATAAGAATATCATTGAATAAATTTAAAACCATATGATTATCCATTCAATCATACTTAATATTCCAGATTTGGTAATAATCTTATGATATAATATATTTACAGGATTTTTTGAGCTTTATTTGATAGATTACTTTGAATAAAATTTATTGATAATGAATAATTGTTATAGTTGAATTAAAAAGTAGAGATTTTGTAAAAGAAATTAAATTCTGTTTTATATGCTAGCTTGCCAAGTTGATATATAGGCAAGTTACATTAAAGCATTATGATTAGTATTGTGAATATATTTTAATATCTTTAATACAGTTTATTACTAAAAGCCACTCATCATTTAAATAAGTTAAATAAGTAGATTCTAACTCAATGGATGCTATTCAAAAGTATTCTTTTCCGCGCAATTATCGATTATTTAGATAGGGTAAACATAAATAGCTTTTTCAACTAATACAAATTAAGTAAAATTCAAAGTAAACATGCATTACAGCTAGTTTTATAAATTATAGATATTTATCTTTATTATCAGTTATTGTTATTAATGTGTTTATATTAAATTATTCATTAATTAGCAAATACAATAATTGTAATAGTAGAGTAATATAGATAATAAGCGAGAGCCTGTTAAATTATTATTATTGTTGAAATCAGATATAAAAAGTTTGAATATTGCCTATTAACTACTAATTCACTTAAATTATTAGTAATATTCAATGAACGCTATTTATATATCTGTAATAATTTATAATGTAAACTGAATACGAGATTACTATACTCACTATTAATAACAATTTTTAATCTTTTGATCTTTTTTTGAAAAATACTATATTCATTTCGAGATACTATATTAGATATAGCTTTTGCATGCTTTGCAAATTTACGATATTATATAATTATATATAATATTATTATTTATATATATTGTTTTATAATAATCAATTGTATCATTTGCAAGATAATTTATACACTGCTACGTCCATCTTGTAAAATTTTATTTTTGAAATTATTAAAATGTTAGAAAAAGTATGCAGCATTTCAATTAATTTTTATAAAAATTTAACTGCAATCAAATTTGAAGAATTAAGAGAAAAGTTAATTCGAAATAATAACAAAAAAATTTATAAATAAGTAAATTTCAGCTAAAAGTGCATATTATGCTCTATTTTTCAATTTAAAAATCTTAATTTTTCGTATAATATACAAAATTAAAAAACTTTAGATTTTAATCACTACAATATTTTCCCAGTTAAAAAGGACTAAAAAATATAAAATTCTCTAACTTGCCTTCCATACTCCCCTGTCTGTCTTGAGTCATAGATAATCACTATAGTTTACTCAAGCGTGACATTGTAATTACTTAACTTGACAATATGGGATATGATCGAAAATTTTATTTTAATAAGCTGAAAATTCAAGTAGAGCGTGTATACGTTTATATTGTCAATTCGGCAATAGAGAGTTTTTATATCAGCTAACATATTAACAAAGCCATCAAAGTTTTATATTATAAAATTTATATAGTTAAATCTTCCATAAAAGTAAAATCGCGAATCAATCAAATCCAATCCAACGTATGTCGCAAAATCTGTTCATGTGACGAGTTTAACACTAGTAATTTTAAATTAAAATTTTTTATTCTCTATTAATTATTTCTGCTATATTTTTTT
>KQ964720.1:7045-20692 GCA_001566745.1 Conidiobolus coronatus NRRL 28638
ATTTCTTATTAGAATTACATCATATAAATAGAATAGTGTTAATTTAATAGTATTTATCCTTTAAATTGTATTTATAATAATAATTTAATAAATTATACATGTTCGTATATAAATTAAATCGAACTGATATTATTATGATCTTCTCTATAGAATTAAGTAATTCATTAGTATAAAGTGGGAATTCAATATGAATTCAATATTGCTACACTTGTTTTAATAATATCAATTAAAACAGTAAATATTCATAGTATTATAATCGTATTTGCGGCTTATCATAGTTATTAATAGATCAGTAAACAAATTTATAATATTTTATAATATGCTACTTTCCGAACTATGTAAGCATCTTATAAAATAGTATGTTTATAAGATACGATTATTGTAATTTATTATATAATATGTAAATTTATATAAACACTTTATTAAAAGCTAAAGTATAACATCATTGTTTTTAACGAGGGTCATATATGATTAAACTAAATTGAATACACTTATTATAGCTATTTTTTAAAAATAGCAATGTTATTTAATATGTGCTACTAGCTCTATATCTAAGAATAAAATGAGCACCACGAAGTATGTTTTATAAATATATATGAGCAGTTCTGGTTAATTTGATTCAAATTTTGTAAGAACTCAGTTAAAAATTTTTATTTTATATAACCGAATTTTCATCGTGTATAGCCCCTATTTAATAGACAATTGATAATAATATCGTATTAGCATACTATATTATCAACTTTGATTAGTAAAAGATACTCATAATAATCTTTAAGCAACTAAAAATCAAAAATATTGCGAATAACCCATATAAAAAATTTTGGTCAAATTTGTCCTCGTTTTAACTAGAATCTTTCATATTGTTTTAATCCCATATATTTTTAATAATTAAATCCAAATTAAAATTTAACAAATTCATTTTAAAATTAAAATTAAAATTAATAAAAATTGATTAATATGAGCACTAAAAATAATTCTATAAAATCAGAACTCTTAACACTATTTAATGATGGAAAAAGTGAAAGTGAAGCACACGAGGAAATAAATAAAGCTCCTAAATCGCAGAAAGTTTCCTTAAATACAGTTAATAACTGGTTTGAAAGGTTCAGATCTGAGAATAGTAAATTAGATGATAAGAAAAAAAAAGGCCGAAAGCTAAAATTCACGGATGAGTATATAATTAACTTGGTTGATGAAAATCCTGATCTCAATGCAGCTGAACTAGCTGAGATTGCTGGCGTAACAAAAAGAACTTTATTGAGTAGGATTAAACAAATAAAAGATAACGGGAAAAGTATAAATTATTGCCTTAAAAAATTAAAATTCACTGATGAATATTTAATTGATTTGATCAATAATAATCCTTATCTTAGTATGGAAAAGCTGGGAAGAGTCGTAGGTGTCTCAGTTACTTGCATACGTTATAGAATAAATAAAGTTAATAGTAATGGTGAAAAAGTAAAGTATACCAAAAAAAAGTATAATTCCGATGGGTTCGAGGGGTCATTTCCTAAGCTTACTGATGGACGTCTGATTAATCTAATTAAAGAGAATCCTGATTTTAGTATGGAAGAATTAGCATATCTTGCAAATGTCTCAACTGTAACAGTATCAAAAAGAATAAAGAAGATTAATAATAGCAGTATAACACCAATTTATCAAAGAAAAGATATGCCAAAATTAACGGATGAGGCTTTAATTGATTTAGTTAATAAGAATCCCGAGCTTAATATGAAAGAGCTGGCGGATATTGAAGGTGTTTCAGAATCAACGATAAAAAAAAGTATTAGTAGGATTAATAAGGGTAAAGAAAGAGTATCATATAGGAATAAAGGAGCGCAAAAAATCTCTGACGAAGCCTTGATTGAGTTGATTAATAAGAATCCTGAACTTAATATGAAAGAACTGGCAGAGACCGCTGGTGTTACTCAGAATACGATATCAAAAAGGATAAAGCAAATTAATAGCAGCGGAAAAGTAATAAATTATGTTTACAAAAATTCTCAAAAAGGAAAATCTAAAGCTAACGATAAACCAAAATGCGAAAGCAAGTGAGCATATTGTTTTAACAAGGAGCTTCTTAACTAGAATTGAAATTATTAACATAGGTAAATTCTAAATAAATCTTTAATAGTTTAATTTAATTATTGATTAATGGCTAACATGATTAATTAATAACGGCGGTATAATTATTAATTGTTTTATTATAATATATTCTCTGAGTAATACAAAATTTAAATATTTATACAGATTGAAAAGATGAAATTATTTAAAGATAATATTGAGAGGGGTGTTGATTGTTTAAAAATATTATTTGATAGTTAAATTAATGACAAGCTTAGTCAAATTATGAACTAAGTAAAATAATATTAATAGAGGTTTAATTATAAAACTACCCCTATATGAAAGATTTTGGTTAAATGAGTTTATTTTTTTAAATGAATATTTTAATAAATTCAATTCGTAACAAAGATATAATTAATTGCAATGTTTTAATAAAAGCGTTTATTATATAATTAAATTAAAATAGTTATTATCCTTGTAATAATAAAAATTTAAAATTTTATCAAACTAATCTTATAATTAAATATTAAAATTTAATATAAATAATATATAACTTACTAACAATTATATAAGATAATAATAATTACTAAAAATTTTATTAATGCAATTTAAATTAACTTAAGTTTTGTATATAATAAAAAAAGAAAAAAATTGTGATTTCACAGTTATGCTAACAAGGTTATTGACTGCTACCCTTAATTGGTTCAATTCCCTTATCATTAAGTACTCTATCATAAACTTCAATAAGAGAAAATACATCCAATGCAGCATAAGTGCACTGTTCATTCGTCAATGGTCTAAAATCCCAATTACTCATCTGTTGGGCTTTATCCAAAGTCTTCCCAGTATATCTATGAATGAATGCTGCTAATCCACCCTTAATCTTTTTTGGTGTAATTAACTCTGGAGCATCTTCTGCAGTTGCACAAATTTCATTTGGATCAGGCTTTAATCTAATATGTTCATAATCTACTAGATTTTGCATTGAAGCTAATTTTTCGAAACTAGGATGGGTTTTAACAATCATTGATTGATCCGCTTTCCAATTGAATCCAAGTTTAATTGCGTCATTTTTGAATAATTTGTGTAAGAAAGTGCTGAATTCTTCAATTTCCTTATTATTTGTGTTATCTCTAACTAGATTTACCATATCTATTAAATAGACTTGAATATCTTTACTAGAGTCAAATGAACTAGAAGTGGGTAGAGTTTTACTAACTCCAATTTGTAAGAGGGATAAACCTGAGCTCATTGTATAAGAACCGAAACCAGGAACCCATTCAGAGTCTAAACCGACAATTTTGGCTGATAAAATTTCTTCCATATGGGGTTTTAACTCTTCCAAATTGCTTAAAAACTTAATTTTAACATCCTTAGGAGAATAATACTCAATCCCCTCCCTTGGATCGCCATTAGGCTTCTCGCAATCTACAAATGGATTTGGCATAGGTAATTTATTTACCTGTTCCATAACTTTACCAACATAATCTTCTAATTCAAATTCCTTCGCCAATTGGTTGGCACCTTTGAGATCGTATTTTAATAATCTTTCAATACTCATCTTATGCAAATCTGGATAGCCTTGGCAAATTCTAGATATTAAATTATCATGCTTATTACAATTAGACCTCTTAAATTCCCCTGTATAAACTGAATAATCGTATAATCTTCCTTTTAAAACATACTTCAAACTTATTGAAGTTTTTAATACATTTAAATTATCATATTTTTTAAAAAGTTCTTTTTCTTCAGCAGTGGCTTTTTTATAGATGTTATCACTGGTATGTAGGATAATGTCAGATTGTTGATAACTGCAATATTGGCCAATTTGTCTATTGATCAAAACTTTCTTAGCTTGCTGATCTAAATGATTTAGCACTTTTTTCAAGATTTCTGGCGAATTTTGAGTAACTTGACGCACACTGAAGGGATCCCTATTAGCTATAAAATAACCTAAACAATCTTCAAAGGGTAAGATACTAGTTAAATTATGTTTATGTGCCCATTCGGCTGCTTCTTTAGGTTGTCTAGAGTCTTTTAAACCGTAAAATATACCAATTATTTTTTCTTGATAATCTTCGTATAAACTTGTTTGTTTTGGGTTTATATAACGATCAAATACCATCATTGTACCAACTGGAAGGAGTTGAGTTGACTGAGAAAGAAAAACTTTACTTAATATAGGGCTCACCTTCCAATGTTTTAATTCGGGGTACTTTTTGTTAGGAAGTTTGCGAGTTCCTAAGCAAGCACCCATACTTAAACTGATTTTTTTGTCAGTTGAGTTTGGGAGTTCTTGACGGAGCATCCAGGGTTCACTTAGGGCATCGAGGAGTTCGAGAATTAAACTGGCGGGGTCTGGGTCAGAGGTTAGTCGTTGGTAGAGGACGTTAGAAATAGCTATTAAATCTTTGGACTTGTCCATTTGCTGAAGTTCAATTAGTAATTGGTCACCTGCTCGTGTCCCTGCTATTGTAATGGGTAACTTTAAATTGGCTACGTTCATTTCGCTAATCTTTAGTTTATTTAATTTTAAAGTATTATATAATTTAATTCTATTATTATTAACTATTTCTATTAACTATTATTATTAACTATTATTATTAACTATTATTATTAACTATTATTATTAATTTAAAACTTTTCAAATTAAACGTTTAGCTCTGAACAACTTTTACCATTTAGTTTTACAGATAATATTTTGTTAATTATTATGGGATAATTTATATGATGTAATTATATAAGCGGCTTATTATTGAGTTCAAATTGAATTAACGTTGGTTGAATATGGTATGTAATTAGCTAGAGTTTTAAGGTTTATCAAGCTTCTTTCCTTATTAATAAACTTTTATTAATACCTACTTATAGTAATAATACGCTTTGAACTGTATCATTAAAGCTATTATTAATTTATTCTATATTAAACTGTACTTTAAGAATTTAACTAAAACATAATTACACATTTACTATAATTAGTTAAAGTAGTTTTACACGTGTAAAAGTTATTATTATAAATTATTTCCATGATTATAATTTAACAGGTTAATTACTATTATTATATAGTATTATAGTATCTTTAATATATTATTAAATTAAATATAATAATTATTACTTAATTTACAGATAGACTTTGTTCCTATTTCCGTGTTAAGAAAATTGGATAACTGCAAAATAGACAAAACCTTTAAGATTATACGAGTATGGTAATAAAAAAGTTAAAATATTTGAAAGTACAATAAACAAAATGGTTTTAGCGTTATTGAAATGTATTTAAACTACAATAACTGTTGTACACTTAAATTATAAAGCATATGGTTAGTATTTATTTAAAATACTAAAAATTTTCCAATTGTGTGTACAACTAAGGTGTCTTTTATTAATCGGAAAGTAACAAGGTGTATCTGTAATATTATCATGCAAATAACTGTCTATAAAGCAAGCTAATATTCATACCAAATAATTTATTTAATAAGTTAGCTAATCCAAATATTCCAACTTTTCAAAAACTTTAGTGAAAGCTTCTAATTTGAATAGATGTTCAAAGTAGTTAATAACATTAGGATAGTTCTTACGTGCTTCACTATCTATCAAATACTTAAAAGGATAAATCAAATCAGCGAAAACAGCAATATCAGCTAATGTAAGTCTATCCCCTACTAAATATTGTTTTCCATTTAATTCCTCATTCAAATAGGCTAATGACTTGACTAAGGTTTTGTGATCGATTTCATCTGCAGAGGGGTTTTCGGGGATGTAAGAGTATTTACGGAGGACTTGGTTCATTGCAGGAGTAATTAGACTAGTTTCCGAGAATAAGATGAATTGGAGGATTTTTGAAGCATTTAAGGGTGATTCTGGTAGTAATAAGTTGGTAGATGGAGATAATGATGCAACTAATTAAAAATCATTAACAATATAGCGCTATATAACTTAATTTTATATATTGACTTACTATAGTGGGAAATTGCTGTACTTTCTGTTAATTTCAAGCCTTCGGGTGTTTCAAAAGCTGGAGATTTACCCAAAGGAAACTTGATTAAAAATTCCTCGTTTTGGTTTGTCTTGAATAATTCGAATTCTGGAGTGTATTCTAGCTTGAGGTCGGTGATTTCGGCTACTAGCTTGATTTTTTGTACACGAAAGTTATTTAGAGGGCCGTATAGTTTCTAGGGAGATGATTGTTAACTTTGAGAGGATTTATTTTTATGCGGTTAGACTTACTCCAATGACTGTCATTATTTTATTAATTATTAATGATATAGCGCTGATTAATGTTTAATTAGCAATAGGATATTGTTAGCTTATATACACCTATTGCACAGCTCCTCAATTCTATTAAAGTCAATCAAAATAATTTTGAATAATTTATCAATATTCTATTTAATATTAATAAGAAGCATGTGCTTTAATTCGATGCAAGTTATTTCGGATGTTTAATTCACAGAACTTCGTTACAAGTTTTACATGGAAAATTGCTAATAATTAGAGGTTATCACCTAATATTATTTTTGTTAGTGGGTTGAGACTATTGATTTAATTTTTGTGTAAATTTAAGCTAACTGATCTAATATTATTGCTATAGTTTAATAAGTGTGTATAGTGCTAAATAAGTTTTGTATATTATACATATTATTGTTAACTTTTACTCTAATATTGCAATAATTTTTTATATACTTTGTTTTAAATAAATATAGCTATTACCAACGCTGAATAGCTTAATATTGTAGTAAATTTGAATTATATCATTAATTAATTATGTGTAATTTATGCAAAATAATTAATTAAATTAACTGCGAAATTTAACTCGGAGTATAAATTTTAGTTGTCACGTCACTACTTTCTTAGAAATTAAAGAATAAAAAATAATTAATATGGTTTTTGGAGTAAAATAAAATAAAGTCTAAAAATAGTAGCTAAGTTTTACTAACTTTATAATCTAGAAATTACACGCTCCTTTAGTTCACCCTCGTTCCTTAAAGGCTAAGTTAGCTGCCGAATACACTGGTGTAGAATTAGAATTAACTCCCGATTTCGCTTTTGGCACCACCAACAAGTCCTCCGAGTATTTGGAAAAGTTTCCTCTCGGTAAAGCTCCCAGTTTCGAACAAGACGATTTCCACTTAACTGAAAGCAGCGCTATTGCCTTTTACAGTAAAGTCTTTAACTTTATCTAATCATTAATTTACTAATTTTTAAATTAGTTGCCAATAGCAAAGATGACAGCACCTTACTTGGTGATAACAAAAAAGAATTAGCCAAGATCTGGCAATACATCCTCTACACAGAAACTGCAGTAGCCCAACCCATCGTAAACATTATTCGTCCTATTATCTTCAACCTTCCCGTTGACGCTGCCGATAAGCAAAAGAACTTGGAGCAAATTCACGCCTTCTTAGCTCAAATTGAAGCTCATTTATCTAAATCAGGACAAAAATATCTCGTAGGGGAACGAGTTAGCTTAGCAGATATTAATTTATTCGCTAATTTATTAATTCCTTTTGCAAGATTTTTACCACTTGAGGAATGGAGTAAGTATGGGTTAGTAAAGTCTTGGTTCGATAATTTATTGAGTCAACCTGAGTTCAAAAAAGTCTTACCCCAATTCAGCTACTTTACTCAATAAATATTTTTATTAACCTTTTTCAATATTAAAAATCTATTAAATAGGCATTGATATACTATAATTTAATAATTATTTCTTCAAGTCTATAGTCACAATTCATAAACAGAATTTGCAGAAAAATAATTGATTTTTTAATTATGATTGCTGATATATAATGCGATTAAAGTAATATTATAGAAAAATATAAAATAGCCAAATAAAAATTTTGAGTTTAGCATAGTTTTAATATATATATTAATGTCATATATAATTTATATTACATGCAAATAAAATATTAGAACTTATTACAACTGATTAAAGAATAGACATATATAAAAATAAAATTTAACTACTTTTTTATTAATCCAAAAATTCTACTCTAAAGTAGTATAATACCTTTATCAAAAAAATTATTATTAACATTGAGTAAGTATATAAGATTTTGTATTAAGTATTAAAGTTAATATTATCAGCAAAAGGTAGTCTAATTAACATGGTAAAGTTCAATGAATTTTATATTAATTAATTCTATCATGTCAATAAAGATAATTTATTTAAGCTATTAATGTTAGTTTAGGATTTATTTATGATGTTTAAGCCAGTAAGCTTATTTGCTTTAGTCTTTTGATTTTAATTTATTTTAGATCCATTGTCACTAGTACGTTTTTTAAAGTAATTTATTACCACTCCATTACTATTTATTTGTTTTATTCTACGGTACATCGTTGCTATCGATACACTTGCAAGCTTAGCCAATTCTTTCATATCAAGCTCAGAATTCTTATTAACCAACTCAATTAAGGACTCATCAGATATTTTTTGTGATCTCTTCATAATACATTTTATGCCTTCGCTGCTATTATTGATTTTTCTAATATTTCCTACTACTGTGCTCTTTGATACACCCATAATCTCTGCCAATTCTTTCGTACCAAGCTCAGGGTTCTTATTAACCAGCTCAATTAGAACTTCATCAGAAAATTTTTTCACTGTTTTTTTAGTGTAATTTGCACTTTTCCCACTCATATTAATCTTTCTAATCTTTTCTGATATCACATTAGCTGAAACACCTGTAAGTTCTGCTAATTCGGTAGTATTAAGCTTGGGATTCTTGTTAATTGAATCAATTAAAACTTCACGCGTTAACTTTGGTATATCTTTCCTTTGATAAATAGGCGTTTTGCTGCTTTTGTTAATCTTCCTTATTTTATTCGATATTGTTGAACTTGATATTCCTGCAAGAGGTACTAGTTTTTCTATACTAAGATCAAGATTCTCTTTAATCAGATTAATCAGAAACTCATCAGTAGGATTAGGCAATGGTTGGTTGAAACCTTCAGGTATATGCTTTTTTTGATATACTTTACTCTTTCACCATTTTTATTAATTTTTCTTATTCTAGAGCTTATATATGTGGATGAGGCACCTGTAATTCTTCCTAACTCTGCCATACTAAGATGAGGATTATTATTGATTAAATCTATCAGATATTCATCTGTGAATTTTGGTGTTTTCTTGCTGCAATAATCTATCCTTTTCCCGTTATCTTTTATTTGATTAATCCTTCTGAGTATAGTTGTTATCGAAGTACCAACAATCTCAGCTAGTTCAATCAAGCTTAAATTAGGATTTTCATTAACTAAGTTAATTAGATACTCATCCGTGAATTTTGACTTTGGGCCTCTTTTTTTCTTATCGCCTAATTTATTATTCTCTGTCCTGAACCTTTAAACCAGTTATTAACTGTATTTAAGGAAACTTTCTGCGATTTAGGAGCTTTGTTTATTTCCTCGTGTGCTTCACTTTCACTTTTTCCATCCTTAAATAGTGTTAAGAGTTCTGATTTATAGAATTATTTTTAGTACTCATGCTTATATTTTTATCAAATATTTTTTAACTTAGTGACTAAACTTTAAATTTTAAATTTAAATATTTATTAAATTATTAATATGGGATTGAACTAAAATAAGCAAAGTTAATTAAAAGTTTTAAATTTGCTCTAATAATAGAAAAATGTTTAAAAATTAAGATATTTGTCTAAATATTATATTCAAATATTATTAATATCACTTTACGGCTATATTATTTACATTTGCTTGTAGTTACATATGATAGAATTTATTATAACTAAATACAAATATAATTACTCTAGCATAATAATTTAACTATTGTTATATCTAATACTCATAAGTAATAGAATAATGAAGATTAGAGATACGCGTTTAAGTGGCTTAGTAGCAGAACAAAAATATATTTTGCAAAATAAACCTTATGAAGGAATGTAGAGCTATATTTAAATAAATATATTAAAAATATTGATTGTTGCTTTGCCGCTTTTATATTTGTTATACACAAGCATTTTTAAAAAATTTCCAACATTGATTATAAAAGCTGGGGTCAAATGGTTATTACAACTAACGATTAAATCGAAACGATGTTTAATACCACATGTAGAGTTTATATATAAGTATCCAAACATACATAAGCATTAGTTATAATAATTTTCAATAAATTGATATGTTGATATAATTAAAAAATAGTGATCAATTAATAAGTATGAATAAAAGCTATAATAAAATCCATGTTCCTTATGATGGTAAATATATCATAAAATAATTATAATCCTCGTGTAAAATAAAAAAGAATATAAAAATTTGATATTAAATCATAATTTCAACTATTTATGATTTTTAATTAAATTTAATCGAAGTTAAAGTTTAATTTTATTGACTTTAGTAGATTTTAGGAGGTTCTATTATATTAATGAAGATTATTACAAAAACTATAAAACTCTAGACATTTTTAATAAAATAAATATGTTCAATCTTTGAGATAGTCATTTCCGATTTGTAAGAAATAGCCGAAAGATAGCCGATAAATATTGAAGATCTAATAAAGATATTAATAACTGTAAACAATTAATTAGGTGGTAGTTCATATTATATTAAGAAAATTTATAAGTGGTTTTTATATTCTCTAGCTTAATTAATCTGTCAATTATAATAAATAAAATGGTAATTTATACACTATACCGTAAATCTTGGTTGAAAGAAGTTTATTACCAATTATTATCGAGTCTATTACTAAAAAGATTGTATAACACATTTTAATGATAATAAAGCTACTAGGCCAACAAAATGTATCGAGCTTTATTTACTAACTTTCTGGGATAGTAGTAGTTTTGTTATGAGCTTATGATAGTAAATAATCATAACCATAATATAATATAGCTATAACTTTATTGAAGGAAATACTAATAATAAAATAAGTTGGTGATAATCCAAATTAAATTTATATAAAAACAGATTTTCGATTTTTAATCAAAAATATTTTTTTATTATAGCCATTTGCTTTCTCAATTTGGAATTAACTGGCATGCAATATTTAGGTAGTCACTTAAAAATAAAAAAATAAAATTGCAAAATTTACGCCAATTGTCAATCATAAACAATATAAAACTTATTATGACAATTGTATTGGTATATAAATGACTATTCCTTGGCTAAGGTTAATTGTTATTATTTTGGCTATTTTTAATAATTTAGTTAACCATCATTATTCCATCATAGTTGCATTTTGTTCATTTTTATTATACATAGCCCTTTGGATTTATTTATTAGAGAAAAAATATAAGTATGATTTATAAATTATTATTCGCTGCCATCTTGGTTTAGTTAAAGGTGATAACGAAGTATTCGATTACATTGTAGTAGGATCCGGACCTGCAGGGTCTATGGCAGCTCTTGAGTTAGCAAGACACGGGTTTGAAACTCTCTTAATTGAAGCTGGAGGAAATGTATCCAATAACAATATTACTACTCCAGGGTTAATGATTCGTACTTGGGATGATGAGAGTATTGCTTGGAACTTCAGAGTAGATTACATGGACCAGAGTCGTAATGCAAGAAAGGATATTATTTACCCGAGAGCATCGGCTATCGGAGGATGTGCTAATCACAATGGTATGGTAAACATATACCCTAGAGCTCATGGGTTCGATAGACTAGTAGATATTACGGGAGACTCGAGCTGGAGTGAGAGTACTTTCCGTGGATATTTTGAGTCTATTCAATTGGAATCTCCGCCGCCTGCTGATCCTAAAATGGATCGTAGATTCTTAACTCTAAGTACTGATAAATTTAGTGGTATGAAAGATGATCCAAAAGGGAAGTACATTGTTAATGCTATAACAGAGTCAATAGAACATGAGAAAAACAAGCAAAATGTAAATGATAAGCAAGCTATAGGAACTACTGAATTTGAACCTGAATCTCAGTACTTTGTTCCTAATAACATCGATAGAAAGGTTAGTCCTCCAGTTAGAAGAGGTCCTAGAAGAGCTGTTGTGGATGAAATGGCTAGAAATCCTAAACTAACTGTATGGACTGAGTCTTTAGTTACGAAAATAATTTTAGAAGGTAACATAGCAAAGGGCGTAGAATACATGCCTGGTGCTCATTTGTATAGAGCTAGTCCAATTGCCAGAAGAGAGAAAAAAGCAGCACCTGCAATTAAGAAAGTCTATGCTCGTAAAGAAATCGTTGTTAGTGGTGGCACATTCAATACACCTCAAATTATGATGTTAAGCGGTATTGGAGATAGCAACGAGCTTAAAGCATTAGGAATCGAGCCTAAAGTTCATCTTCCTGGAGTTGGTAAAAATCTTAGAGACCACATTGAATTAAGTGTTGTATGGGAATTAGACTCAGATTATGTAGCTGTAGATGGCTGTCGATTCACAGATGCATCTGATGATGCTTGCTGGCAACAGTATTTAAACAATTCAGGAGCTTATACTCACGGGGGACCTCTTCATCTCCAGATGTTAAAAACTAAGCCAGAATTAAAGTATAATGATATTTGGTACTATGCTTTCTTAGGCGCATTTGTTGGATTTACAGATGATATGGTTAGGCTAGGTACTACCAGTTTAAGACATATGAGTTTTGTAGTTTTAAACCCTTACAGTGGTTTAAATCAAGGAACTGTTACATTAACTTCAAATGACCCTAGAGATATGCCTTATATCAATTTCCGTCAATATCAAGGAGAAAATGCTGACGAAGACTTTAGAAGAATGAAGTATGGATTCGAGCAAGCTCGAAAAAACTTGAAAGTATTTAGCGAAATTGGAAAAGAAATAATCCCTGGTCCAAATGTTACATCTGATGAAGATGTTAAGAAATTCATTATGGATAATACTTTCTCTCATCACGCCTGTGGTACAATGAAGATTGGTAAAGATTCAGATCCAATGGCTGTACTTGACAGCAACTTCAGAGTTAGAGGTGTTAAGAATCTTCGTGTTGTTGACCAATCTGTTATGCCTGAAGCTATTGGCGATTTCCCCACTCTTTTTACTTATTTACTTGGTCTTAAGGCTGCTGAAGCTATCTTATCTTCTAATTAGCTTTATTTTGATGGGTATTTCCCCATTTTCTAACTACATTATTTATCTGGTTACTTCTTTTCATATTTTTTTAAATTATAATAAAGTGCATATTTAAATGTTTAAATTTTAAAGATTTAACTCTCAACATAGTTAAAGCTAGTTATAAAAATACTAAAGAGATCAACTTTTCTCTATTTTTGTCCATATTAATTCTATTTATATCAAAGTATTTTTATTATTATTTTAATAAGTTTAGTATATAGTAGTTTCTTATATTATAAATCATATTGACAATGGTTATTTATGATTAAAGGTATTATATATAAATATAGATTTTATTAATTTTATCCTTGTAGCATAAGTTGAAAATGCTAATAAATAGCTACTAGGTCAGTTCAAAATTTCTAATCTCGATTTGAATAAATATGTCATAAAACAATAAATTGGTATAGTTTAGCAATGACCAAGGAGTTAAGTCAGCTTATGGTTAAAAACTTGCGATTCCATAAAATATAAAAGTTGAGGTTTTGAGCCTAGCTAATATTAAATTAAATGATAATAAATATGATTTTATTACAGATTATAAACT
>KQ964741.1:15564-27205 GCA_001566745.1 Conidiobolus coronatus NRRL 28638
TGTTGTGACGTTGAAAATATTAATGTACTAATCTGATAAATCAGTATAAAGAACAGAAGAAAATTCTATTAAATTTCAGTTAAACTTAATAGTTTTATTAAAGCTCATGTGTTTAAAAAGCTTGATAAATTAGAACTAATATGCAATATTGCGTTGGGCCGACTATTTAAAAGCAGTCTGTTATTTTACTTCAAATTTACCGAGATAAAAAGCTTATTTTTTGTGCTGGTGATTAATTAATTGAGTAAAAGGTATTGAATATCTTTAATGATTAAATGGTACTAAATTGGAAGAGTTGTGCAAAGTTAATTTTTATAGATAAATAATTTAGTTTAATAAGTTTAACAAAATAGGATATTAGCGCGCCTTTTCATTACATTCTTAATCGATTATGTAATAGCATTTACTCTTCGGTTTAAACTTTCCTATTCTTACCAAAGTTTATCCATTTAAATTTTTTTAATTTAAAATGAGTAGATTTTTAAGTTGATTATACGTTGTAAGATTAAGTATCCACTATATTAAGTTTATTTATTGCTTAAAAATGTGGCACAAAGTACAGCTTTTGATGTTTTCTAGCTATGAGAATAGATATCTCTGAGATAATAACTAGCTTAATCATCTTTTGAAAGAACTAAAAGAAATGAAGCCCTTGAGTGCACTCCCTAATCTTGGCCTCGGTTCCAATATCCAATTAGAATTTTTAGTAATTAATTAGCAAATAAAAATTAATTAATATAGATAGGAGTAACGGTTGTTTTGATTAAGTGATAACTGAATTAAAGGGTTGCAATATCCCCAAAAAATACCTGTTTAATTATTGTTATCAATCTATTTTATAGAATTTCGAACTATAAGTTCATGCTGTTCTGCTAGATTCTCTTTTGATTGGTTAAAAGTTAATGAAATTAAAACTGTGATATCATTTAATGATCGATATTTAAGCTTTAAAGGTGTTGATTTTTTGATTATATTTCATATCAATCAATACTAACTTCCCTTTACTAATAATTTATATTCATAAAGTATTGCTTAATTAATTCTATAACATAATATAAAATAGCTCAAATGACTGAAACGCACCCTAATGAAAACTCAACACTGCTACCCAACTCTAGCAGTTCTAATGGGCTCACTTACATCGCCGACGTCGATGGCGCTGAAGATCCTATGAATCTCAAAGCTCATAAGCAATCCCAAGAGCATTTATCTCTTCTCATAAAACAAGGACGCCACAATGTTCATTCGTTTTATTCTCAGCAAAATGAGCTCATTGAAGATTTGTTAACTGCTTTAGAACCTGAAGAAGACGAATCAGAAAATTTACTCAAGTTGAAAATTGCTATTAACGGATCTGTTATAGTTAATGTTATACTATTGGTTTTACAAATGTATGCCGCTTTCACTACGGGATCTCTTTCCCTTTTTGCCACCATGGCAGATGCTTTTATGGACCTTTTGTCTAGTATTATTTTATTATTAGCAGGTTGGGCTGCTGATAATGTTAACCATTTCTTATATCCTACAGTAATAATATACTTTGCGGTTTTTATAAATTTTATTAAACTTTAATTTTAGGGCAAATCTAGATTGGAAACTGCTGGTATTATCGTGTTTTCATCTTTAATGGCTACTGTCTCCATTAATTTAATGGTAATTGGTTTTAATTAGTATTATTTTTATATGTTTTAACAAAACGTTATAGGTTGAAGGCATCAAAGCATTAATTTACACTGAAAACAAAGTCGAGTTAACTATTGCCAGTATTGCTTGTATTGTAATTGCTTTAGGTAAACATTTTACTTTAGCTATTTTTATACATATTAACTTTTATTTAGCATCCAAGTTCGTTTTATATGTTTACTGTTCTTTACTATCCAAGTACCCAAGCGCTCAAATTCTTGCTTTGGATCATCGTAACGATATTGTTGTCAACGTATTTGGTTTGAGCATGAGTTTATTAGGTCATAACTTGTATTGGTGGATGGACCCTATTGGATGTTTGTTAGTAGCTCTCTTTATTCTAAGATCTTGGGTTAGTACTGCTTTGGAGCAAATTGACTTGATTGTTGGCAAAGCTGCTGATCCAGACTTTTTAAAGAAGCTCACTTACATTTCTATGACTCATGATCCTCGCATTAAGCATATTGACACTTGTAGAGCCTATCACGCTGGAAACAACTTCTTTGTTGAAGTTGATATCGTATTAGATCCAAATACTCCTTTACACGAAAGTCACGATATTGCAGAAAGTTTACAAATCAAGTTAGAGTCTTTACAAACTGTTGAGAGAGCATTTGTACACGCTGACTACGAATTCTTCCATCCTCCAGAGCACTAAAATGCGTGTTTGTGATAATAGTATAGAAAATAAAGTAGCATTTCCTATTATTTACAATAACAAGCTAATTTTCAAAAACATAATATACCCTAATGTAAACTTTGAAAAAATGAAAATAATAAAAATGGTTTTATCAAATAGAATTGGAACAATAGAGTCAAAATAGATAACAATAAACTAACTAGGTAAATTTTGATTTGTTATTGAAGTTAAATTATTTTAAATTGACACTAAAAATTTCAATAACCTCTAAAAGTAAAATAATTTGGCTGAATAGTTTTAAAACCAAATTCACAAATAAAAATTTAAGTTTCAATTTAGTCAATTCAGGTGAACTGAAAGAAAAATGCAAAATTGATTAAAAACAATTTACTAAGTCAAGCGAGAATTACAATAACAAAGACTTAAAAATTATTAGACAACTTTAAATTTAATATTGAATAATGTTTATTTCAATATTTAGTTTTATTAGCCAAACAATGCTAATTTATTCAGCGAACAATAGGAGTCTTATCAAAATGAAATAAAGTAATAAAGTGATATGAATAAATAGATTATATTCATTATATAAAACATAGTATATTAAATTGAAATAAAGAGTGAATAGATAAATTTAAAAATGTTTTGTTTAATTGGAGGTATATCAAGTTATAACTCATTACATGGAAATTTCTCCGGATGAGCTTATATAATATATTAAAGAAATGATTGATATAATATTGAGTTAGAGATTAGAATAGGAAATAGTTAAAATATGGACATTTAATATTGAAGGGGACGTTGTTGGTAATGATATGTACTGAATTCCAATTGGAATGTAAGGGGTAAAAGCTTAATAAGTTGATAAATTTTGATACACCAAAAAATTATAAACATTATACTTGATATTTTATGACCAGACCTAAAAAATAAGGGTTAATAAGTTATAGAAAAATATTGTATCTTAATAATACCTTAAGGAATGAATCCCAACTTCCAGTACAAAGAGCCATACCATCGGAGGATACTCCTAAACAACTTACTCGATTATCGTGACTAGCCAATACACCAACTCTTTCTCCCTTTAGAGTATCCCAAACATTACAATGGTAATCATCATAACCAGCGAATAATAAGCGTCCCGATATGGAGAAAGCTACTGAAGTAATACCACATAAAATATTATCATGAGTGAACTGATTTAGTTCTCTATCTGCTCTTAAATCGAAGAGACGGCAAGAAGCATCATCGGACCCAGTAGCAAAAGCGTTTCCATTGGGGAAAAATCTATATAGCAATATTAGTATATATTCAATAAAATATCCAAACCAAATTGATAAACTTTAAAGTTTACAAATATGGAGAATTAATAACACTTACTGAACAGCGTTAATATCACTTTCGTGGCCAGTAAATGTTTGAACACATTTTCCAGAACGGATATCCCATATCTTAGCGGTAGCATCACAAGCACCAGTAGCAAAGATGTTTTGGTCAGAGGATAAAGATAAAGACATTACATCCCCAGTGTGATCTGTGAATTCGGTGATTTTCTTATTATGGTCAATATCCCAGAGAATACAGGTCATATCACCGGAACTGGTAAGAATTTGTTGGTCATTTAAGAATCGACAGCAAGACAAATACCCGGTATGGGCATTCAATTCTCTCATAACTTTACTAGGAGAATCTTTTCCAGTCAAATTATAAACGGAACAAATATTATCTAAACCACCACAAGCTACAAGGTTGCCAGAAGGGGCATATGCACAAGTCATAACCCATGAAGAGCGAAGTGGGATAGCATGAAGTTTGTTGGTAGTATAAGCATCCCAAACGATAAGTTTACCATCTTGAGAAGCAGAAATTAAATGTCTTTCATCAGAAGCCCATTGCATAGCATAAATTTTGGCTAAATGACCTTTAAGAGTTCTTCTAACTTTCATAACAATTCTGGGTAAGGGTTCGAGTTCAGCGGCCATAGCTTTGACTAAAAGGAATTAAGTTAGTAAAGGTTAAAGTAGAAAATATTGATAAGAAGAAAGTACGTGTAGTGTCGGCTAAAGAATCCTTTTTAATTCTAATCTTTTCTTTAAGAGTTTCTGCCTCTTTTCTAGCGGCATTAATTCTTTCTGCAGCGTCCGACATGTTTTGTTAGAAAAAGTGTTGAGAAATATTAATTGATAGTAAATAAGTTGAAATATTAATGGGTAGGATAGGAAAACGGCGAATAAGTTTTGTAGTTAAATACAATGTAAGCTCAATTAACAAAAGTTGCTAATTGAAAACAATCAAGATTGAAAGGTGCAAAGTTGGATACTAATAGAAATAGACAAGAGAAGAAAGAAGAGTAAAAATGTTTGTTTTGGCTGAGTTATTAAAGTTTAGAAGTTTGAAAACTAAAGTTAGTTGGTGAAAAAGGGCAAAATCAGTTAAGAAGGAAGTATATTCAACTCAATTAAAAAGTAGAATGAATATGATTTATTTTTGTTAAATAATTAATTTCATTCCAGTCTCATGTCTATCTAATTCTATTCTCAATCAAGATGATTGGTAAATACCAAAAACCAAAACCATTGTTTTCTCCCATTCTCCCTCCCCTCATTCTCCCACCAAGCAGCCATATGTTTCTCCAAACATTGACGATTGTTTACTCAATGAGTCCTATTTCGCAATATCGTTGCTGCCAGGCGGTTTCAAGTCTGAGTCATTTAATTTTGTGGCTAAACCGATACCACTTCTAGCTGACCTCCAATAAGTCGTTAAGCTATTTTACGAGCTGAATCTTCTTCAGAATAATATTCAATGAGAAGGTGGCGAATGCATTTTTACTTTAGTTTCAATATGAAGAAAGGTTTCAAAGCTGAGTGGCAGCATATATTTCTATTCTCAGTATTTAGGAAAATTTTTAAATCAACCTGCTAACCAGCATGATTTACGAGGAGGGAGTAGCCGCTTCGGTTATTGTTGATATATTAGACATTTGAGACGATACCGCGACTTAGGTACTTACAGCAATGGTATACAGCTATAGACACGTCTCCTGGTAACGTCCTGAGTCTTCCTGATACTAATGAACCATTTTCACGAAATAGTCCAACTTTCCATTCCCCCTCCTCTATCTTGCTTACAGTGTTTGAAACATTATGAAAATAAGTGCTGTTGATTGGTCATGTATTTCATTATTCGAGGCTCATCCAATTAAATGACCATACTTAGATTGCATTTAATAACAAATACAACAGAAAGTGTGATTAGCTGTTACTACAGCTAGGGCAATACGTTATATCACTCTCTGCAGCATACTTTTCTTATTTCCTATTGGTTTAACAATAAGAGGATTACTAATAAATTATGTGAGAATTGCTAAAATGGACAATTTCTTTACTCTGAGTTATCTAAACCGGATTCCCTGAAAATATTGAGCTTGAGGAGAAAAGCAAAAATAAAATTCAATAGTTTTTAACAGCGAGCATGGGAACTTAGTCCATATTCTCATAACTTTCCAAACAAAAAAATATTCGGAGTTTATTTTAGAAATATTGCGACCTTCTTAAAATATTCAATATGAGTTTTTATATTTGAAATTTGAAAGTTGAAAGTGGATTACGTGTTGCTCTGTTTAATTTGATTGATTAGATAGATTATTTGATGCAACACAGTACTAATTAAGTGCACCAGTTTTGAAGCCTAAATCATTAGAGTCTATTATAAGCACTAAAGGGACAGAGCAATCGCCTCTTTGCAAGTTAAATGCATTTTCGTACTTTTGCTGTTAATTAACATCAGGATTGATTTGATTTCCTGAATCCAGCGTGGCCGGACATTATCTAACACGATCATCTCATGTTCAAGATGAGCCATAATGTGATTAGCATTTAGTAATAAAGTAATCATAGATTGTATAAAAGTATTTAGATTTGCTTTAGCTAATCTTTTTTTTGAAGCTAGAAAGTTCTAAATGGATATCAATGCTCTCAATAATATTTTTAGCAAAATGCAATGCAAAAATAATTTATATATGCTTCAATATTTGGTTTATGGTATTATTTACTAACAAAAATTAGCTAAAGTTTTGTTTTAACCTCAATTTAGCTTTTTTAATGCTTGGCCATTTTTACGATTTTATACTAAATAATACAACAAATATTTTAATTAGAAGATTCAATAACCTGAATTATATAATTTTGATTATAATCTTTACTAATAAAAAGATTTAATACTTGAATATGATGACTTGAATATCTATTTGATAGAAAAATATTTGAGGATTAATTTAGTGATTAGCTAAATTAAGTCATTTAAAAATTGAAACAATTTATTTACTAATTTAGAAATCAGGGGGAGTTTTTTGTTTGAGTGATAAACTTTTTGCTAGGCTATTAATAATTTTTGGGTATTGAGCTGCTGCCTTTAGAGATTATTTAAATTGATCAAAGGAATGTGATAGTAAAAACTAGTCTATAGAAACAGGCAGACTAACTTATTAAACGGTTAAATTAATGCGAGTACCACTTTATGCATTTTGACTTTTTACAACTAGAGGCTCGGTAATTTTGGTAGATCGATTTTAGCGGATACTATCTAGCTTTTAAACTAATTTAACCACTATAAAGCTCTATACCAATAAATATATTGCTTGTGATATTATTGGATAGCGAATGTTATTTCTTATGGTATAACTTAATCCAAGTTAGGTATTACTATTATAGTTTTGGATGCTTTTGTATTGCTTAGCAATTAGAGCATTCAACTTAATAATAAATTATATAGCTAGATCTAGGAATAGATTATAAGTCATTTGAACTTCATATAGTTGAAGAGACCTTATATATTTGATAAATTCAATTTTTTAAATGTGTCGAATAGAAATAGAAAAGAATTATTTCAAGATTTTATATTATAGCTTTTATCAATTGATATGAATCAGTTAAAATTTTGTATTTATGATAAATTGTTGATATTCTATTTACGAGCTAATAATATAGATCTGACACCTGCTATTAATTGCACATTTTGGTTTATATGAAAGATTATGATTAAAACGAGAAAAATTTGTCCAAAATTTCCTTGCTTTAACCAGAATCTTTCATATGACGATTTTAATTTTATTCAAACCTATAAAATATATGCCTTTTTATGAATCTTTAACCACCTAATCAAAACCAAAGTGGATTTATATGATGGATAATGGCTCACTTAGCATTGTAAAAAAGCTACCATGCCAATTAATTATATCGCTATTAAAATTCATGTTATAACCACTACAGGAGATCTATACTACTTTAAATACATCTATCATTAGAGAACTTTAGAATGATTGTTTTAAGGATAAGCACTTATATCAACTTATAATAAATAAATTATTGTTTATCCCTACAGGATCTACAATATAATATTTGTTAATATTCTTATCTTAAACAGGAAAAATTTAGTGTTTATTATTAAAGTTAAAATTTAAAATTATTAACCTATCATAACTAATCTATATGAATAGTTAACTTCTAGAAACTAGCCAAGTAGCTGCTATTTGCAGAAAATAAAATAATTTTTAATTCTAAATCAAATATTCAAATAATAATTTCTTTTTAGGTACTTAAATTAAAGAGCTTGAGCAGTATGAAAGGTTTGCCACTATGTACTATTAATGATATATTAAAGTTCATTATATTTTGTGAATTTAGTCAAAAAACAAACAAAGTAATAATACATAATTTATAACTATAACATTCTATTTGTTAAATCTAAAATGCTAAATTTAATTAAAGATTTATATGGCCCAAATATTTTTTATTTGTCAATATTATATGCACTAGTTTAATTAAATATATGCACGTATACAAAGCTCGTTAATTTAATGTATTGTTTTTTAAGTTTAAAAGAGTAGATAAGTTATCTAGCATATACTAATTTTCATTTAATAATCAACTATTCTTATAAAATAAGTAAGATGCTTACAAGGTAGCTTCCAGAAAGTATGACTTGCTTTTTTATAAATAGTAGTATTAGCATTATAGGTAGTATAATCGATTGTAATGCTTGCTAGCATAAATAACCACATATATGCTACATGAAAATGGCTGTATTCATAATTGGTACACATAATAATATGTAAACTCTTCGTAAATCTGTACTTAGTGGATTATTCTTAAGTCTATAACATGAATATGCAGTCTAAATATATAACACTCTAATACTTTTGTTAATCGTATGCCAAAATAGAAATAATTCAATATCTATATAAATTTAACTTATATTTGTTAAATTCAAAAGTATTAATGGTAACTATTTGCTAGCTTAGTTTAGTCTAAAAATAAACTTGCAAATAGGCAAGTAATGTTTGATAAAGTTGATGCATTATAGATTATATTAATGTAAAATATCAAAATTTCCAGCTATTTGATTTGCTCGTAAAAATATGACATATATAGTTATCTTTTATACCGCTTGATATACAAATCTTGCGCCGGATATCTTAAGCATGGTAAACATTAATTTGTTAATGTTATTTAATTTAAAATATGATAAATTGATGTCACTTATAGATATAGAGGATTGTTAATAAAAAAGATCCAATTGAATTTTGAAATTAAGTTATAAAACTGCAATGTAAAAGCATGTAAGCAAAGTTTATTAAATGGCATAAAATATGATGATTTTAATGCTTGAATGATAGCCGTTTATGAGGTTCGGCAATGCTGTATTATATTATATATATACACTCATTATCACTATACTAATGAGTGATGTTATGTAATTTTAGAGTTGTAGTTATATAATATCTATTAATTAATATATAATGATATATTCTACACTTGCTATTTATTCTATTTTAATTGGATCAAATGCTGGTCTGTTCAATCTAAACTTTAAACCACAAAACCAGCAGCCTCAAAGCGGAAGTCAGCCTTTTAATCCACAGGCTAATTCTCAGCAACCATATAGTGGAAAATATCCCGTTAGCACACAGGCAAATATCCAGCAACAGCAAAATCAAAGATCACCAAGTCAAGAGCAAATACCTCAAAATCAGCAGCCTAATAAAGGAAACCAGCCTATTGGTGCACAGCCGAATTACAACAACCACAGAACCAACAACAAACAGCGCAAAGTCAATATCCAGTTAATGGACAAGGTCCTAAACCAAATACTCAGCAAAATCAAAACAGTTCTCAGGAAGGATCTAGCTCTAATTCTCAGCAAAATCAAAATAGATCCCAGCAAACGTATGATTATATTGTAGTAGGAGCGGGCCCAACAGGAACGCTTACTGCAGTTCTATTGGCTATGAAAGGTTACACTACTTTACTTATTGATGCAGGTTCTGCACAGATTAATGATAATGTAACTACTCCAGCATTAAATTTCAATTCAATTGATGACGATACAATCGGCTGGGATTTTATGGTTAAAAGAAGAGGTAAGAAGAGTTTAAACTATAATTTGCCTGAAGATGATCCATCCAACATTATAAGGTATCCTCGTTCAAGCGGTTTAGGAGGGTGTAGTCTTCACAATGCCATGATTCATGTATATCCAAAGCAGCAAGATTTTATCAAGCTTGTTAATTTGACAGGAAATCGAATTTGGTCTGAAGAAAATTTCCGCAAATACTATAATCTATTCATTAGCCCAAGTTTTATCAAAAACCTTCCTGCAGTGAATTTACTTGATCAAGTAGGCCCAGCAGCTGATGTCAAGGAGCAGATAAGTAGACTTGCTGCTAATCACACAGAATATAATTTTTTGCCAGTCTCACAGGTTAATTTTTATAAGCTTCTTGCTCCAGATCCAAAACTCATTACTCTTACAGAGTCACTGCTTAAAGATGCGCTTATTAGGAGCTTATTCCAAGGCGGAATTAATGGATATTCAGCTGGAAAGCTAACAACAACTAATGAAGGATCTTATATAGTCCCTTATAATGCAGAATGTAATAACAAAGGATGCCAAAGAGTAGGTCCTCGAGAGTATGCTCTCTACGCAGCGCAGTATTATCCCTTATTCATCCAACCAAATACTTTGGTAACTGAAATTATTATTGATGAGAATAAAGTAGCTCAAGGAGTCAAATATATAGAAGGGGAATACTTATACAGCGCAAGTCCTTTGCATAAACCAGGTGTAAAAGGCACTCCAGGCGAAGCATATGCAAATAAAGAGGTGATCATTTCTGCTGGTACTTTCAATACTCCTCAACTTCTAATGCTAAGCGGTGTTGGAGATAAGGATGAGCTAAAAGAAATGGGAATTCCAGTAAAAGTTAATTCTCCAGGTGTAGGCAAGAATCTCCAAGATAGGAACGAGTTGACTATCAATGAGGCTTTCCCTCAAGTTTTCGATCTACTCAAAGATTGCAAATTTAAAACAACCAGCGATGATCCATGCATGTCTGAGTTTAAGAAGTCAGGAACTGGTCCATACAGCTTTAATGGTATCCTTACTGGTACTTTAGCGAGGTCTAATATAACCAAGATCGATCCAGATTTGTTTGTGCTAATGGCACCTATATACTTCACAGGCTACCAAAAAGGCGTGGCTAAAGCAGTTTATGATAACAAGAACTTTGTTACATTTTTGGTTATGAACTCTGAAATTAAAAACAGAGCTGGCACAGTTAAATTAAGATCTAAAGATCCTCAAGATATGCCAGATATTAATTTTAACTGGTTTACAGATTCTCCACATGAAGACATTAACGCACTTGTTACAGGTATAAAAAGGACTAGAGCAGTAGCTGCTAAGCTAAATTCTGATCATACTGAATATATCCCTGGAAGCAAAGTGTCTACTGATGAACAAATTGCAGATTATGTACAGAAAACCGCCTGGGGTCATCACGCTGCGGGTACATGCAAAATTGGCGCAAACAGTGATCCAATGGCAGTTTTAGATGACCAGTTGAGAGTTCGTGGTGTTAAAAATTTAAGAGTAGCAGATATGTCCATTTGGCCAGATCTTCCAGGATATTTCCCTGTCCTTTATATGTATATAGTGGGTGGGATTGCTGCTGATACAATTGCGCCTCAGCCCAAAGATCCTTCTTGGGATCCTAGTTTACGAGTACCTAAGGCTGGGGTGGTGACAAAAGTCATGGATGGCGTAGGCTTAGGAAATTTATATAATAGTGCTGGCGGTGGGATAATCACTAATGTATTCAATAATCTTGGAATTAATGGAATCGCTTAATTACCATAGCTTTATTCACAATTTTTGTGTTGAAATGATTTAATAAAATACTTAATAATTTTATAAAAAGTTTTTGATTTATCTACTTTGAATGTGTCTTTCAAATGTTAATATATGTGATCTGTTATTTTG
>KQ964758.1:0-15757 GCA_001566745.1 Conidiobolus coronatus NRRL 28638
TAAAACAAGCTAACTCCCAAGTAAATTAGATTACTTTGCAAAAATTAGGATTTCCCCCATTTAGAAGTTGATGAAATTAAAACATATATGTGGAGAATTTAGCTTCAAATTGGATAAAATTACATTATAATTTTTTTTGGCTATTTGCAATAAAAAAAAGTCACTTGATAGATGAAAAATTAAAAGCTTAGTGTATCGAAAATTCGTATAAATACGCTGATCATAATATGCATATTCAATATCAAATTCTATAATATAATAATAATGGTTTCATTTAAATCCCTTATCTTCATTGCTTCTTTCGCTATTGCTGCCCCAGTAGTTGAATCTCAATCTGCTGAACAATCTGCTGAATCTGCTGAATCTGCTGAGAACTTTGGAATCAATGTCTGGGATTATAATAACTGGGATAACTACGGCAATAACTACTATAGACGTGACTGGTATGATCACCATGGAAATAACTACTACAGAAGAGACTGGTATGGAAACCATCATGACAACTACTATAGACGCAACTGGTATGGAAACTACGATAACTATTATTAGCTATTTAACCAACTATCATTAACTTGCATTTAAAAATAAATCAATAATAATGTCATAATTTAAAAAAAACTATAGTAACATACAATTAAAATTCCAATTTAACACTGTGTAATATATTAAGAAAGTATAATATAGCTTAAGAATTTTTGTTATCAGCGAATATCTTAATATATAATTATCTAGTTAAACTTAAAATTATTTAATAACATTATATCATATAGCACAATCCTATAAGATAGAAAATATTATTACTATACTTCTGTTTTATTCAATATTGGTTGTATTGGGTTAAATAGTGTTAAATCATGTAAACAATAATAAATGAACAATAGTATAAAATTATATATATATAATTGATAAAAGAAATCATTAACTATTATAAAAATAAAGATATCATGATGATGATAAAATAATTTATCTAAAAATACCATCTTAAAGTATACACGATTCCACCAGGGATCGAACCTGGAATCTCTTGATCCGTAGTCAAGCGCCTTATCCATTTGGCCATGGAACCTTGATATGTAGATAATAATAAGTAATTTATAGATCTGCATAGGCATTTTTGAATAATACAGTATATTAATTATAATTCCATTGCCATATTTCATTATATTTTAGCAGAATTGATTTATTTACTCTTGCATTATAAATTTTTTTTTACATTTTATATACCATGTCATACAAACTTTATGTTTTTTCCTTTATAAATAATTTTTACAAGAATCTAAAATTTATATTATATTTTAGCACCAATTTAAAATATAAAATATTTATCATTAATTATATTAAAACTCATTTTTATAACTCTTATATAATATAAAATATTACTATCTATGTATAATAAAGCATCATAGTTTAAATCAAATAGTTTTGAATTATAAGCTGATTCAAAAAGCCTAAATCCTCATCCCATAATAGTTAAAAAGTCCATAAATTAAACCAACTTGTATTTTGATTAATCAAAAAAAATACCAAAAAAAAACAAGTTAAAAATGAACCGAATACCACCTAAATCCCCTGGTAATGAAATTAATAGAAGAATAAGTATTAATAGTTTAGGTAGTAGACCTAACTCCCAGGCTGGTTTCAGAAGTAATTTAATAAATTTATTTTTATTCAAATATTAATTTTTTGTTTAGATAGACTCACCGATGGTACTACGTTTAGAAAGTTTAGCGTTTTAGCTCACAGGTAGATTGCTTTAATTATAAAATATAGCTGTAATTTACCAATTTAATTTATAGTAAACGCCAATCAACTACAAATGACGTAACAATAACGCAAATTGAACCTGACACTTCAAAAGATACTAGACCATTAAACCGCAAATCTTATCAAACGCAGTGCATAGGCGAGTTAATTTCCTACTTGAAGTCTCAAAACTACATGGTAGATATCCAACGAAAGGACCTAAACCCTGCTAGTAACAAAGATTTTCAAGATATTTTCAAGTTTTTATACTCTAAAATCGATTCTAATTTCGTATTCAAACGCAGATTCGAAGAAGAAGTTCCTAATTTACTCACTCAATTAATGTACCCAAATGCAAATAATATAAACAAAAGTCATTTATCAACCGTTGGAACTCAGCATAAGTGGCCAACTTTGTTAGGTGTACTCCATTGGTTAATGAAATTAGCTCAAGCTGAAGAGAGTATTGACGAAGCTCAAGAAGGTGAAAATACCGTTAATTACGATGACCCCGCTTTCAACGATATTGCTTACTGTCAATACGCTCAACACAGATTCAGTAGCACATTACAAGGTGTTAGCGATTCTGAAGCTTTGGAGAATGCCGAGCAAGTTTTACATAACTTATTGGATCAAAAGTTCGATATTTACGATCATGAAAATCAACAATTTGAGGCTGAAATTGAGGATTTGTCCAATCAATTAGAGAAAGAGAAGGAAAAACCAAATTTAAAGGGATGTTTTGATCAATTAAATATTGAAAAGGAGAGAGCTGAGCAATTTTTATCCTACTTACAAAAAAATAACGAGTATAAGCAACGCTATTTAGAGGATGAAAACAATCGTAATTTAGAGTATGAAAAACTCGAATCCGAAATAGGCGAACTCAAGGAGGTGGTAGTTAGTTTGGAAGAAACAATTGACAATCAAGAACTAACTCAAGCAGAAATTCATCATTTAATTAACGAACGTATTAACCTATTAACCGAATTAGAACAAATCAAGATGAAGTACCGTGCTTCTGAGTCCGAATTAGAGCAATTAGAGGAAGAGCGCCGAATCAGAGCTAACGACGTTTTGGTAGAGCTAAATCGCTACAACCAATTATTAGAAGATTGTGGCCTAGTAGACGATAACCACGAACGCGTCCAAGTTACTCTCGATCCCCTCGCAGAACAACGTACCTCCATGTTAAACTACGAACTTGTCAGCTCGGTAGAACCCAACCTAATCAACTTAACTAACACCTTTGAACAAACTCAAATTTCTACCAAAACTCAAACCGTAAAATTACAAACCGATATCCAAAGTATTCAGGTAGAGTTAGAAGAATTAGAATTTCAGAAAGATCAGTGTAAGGTAGAGGTAAACCAAAAGGATGAGGAGTTTAGGGAAGAGAAGTTTAAATTCGAAAGTCAGAGTAAAGCTTTGCAGGATCAGATTAATTTAATTCATCTGAAGATTAAAAAGTATAATCCTAAAACTAAGTCAGATGTACTAAATGCTAAGGGTGAATTAAACAGAATCAAAACAGAGTAAGTCAATAATAACTACAACTTTACATAATTATTAACCATATCAATTTATAGTGTTAGCAAACTCCAACGCGATCTCGATTTCCAATTGGAGCACCTAATAAACTCCTTCAAATCCTCTCAATCTCAACTAACTGAGGAATTTAACAAAGTATTTGAAAATTTGAACACTTTGGAAGATAAGGCGAGGGATGAGTTAGAATTTACTAGGAGACAAGCAGATAATATAAATCAAACTGAAGATGAATTTGGCGATTTTGCCCTAATTACACCGTATAAGAAGAGGAGAAAGAATATGGAAATTGCTTAGTTAACTCTTTAGTTAATAAATTTAATATTTTATTGTTTATAATATATCTAATTTCTAACGTTTTTATTCCTTGTTTTATAACTTGCTAATTGTCATTAAATATAACTATAAGTTAAAATTTAAAATAGAAAAATTTATTTAATGTTAAAAAAGATAAAAAATTTAGTAAAAACAGTTAGAAAAAATAATAACAATAATAAAATTATATAAACTTCCACGCCTCACAATCTTGGCAATCTTCCTCAAATGAACAACTCAACTTTGTATCATCGCTACCTTCTGCCCAATCCTCCAATATATTATTAATAACATTGGGCAATCTATGATGAATTAGTGAAGGACTCCAATCTTTGCCCTCTTTAGTATCAAATGTACACTTTAGTCCAGTATGGCATTTACTATCCATTCCATACCCTCCTAGATAGCATAGAGACATTTTTCCATTGCTAAATATATTGTTAGAATAACATGTGTAAGATAATATTGGTATTTACCATGTTCCTGTATATATAGGATCTGCATTATTTCCGAAATGAAGTATTGGAGGCGCTAAATTTTTAGCTTTATAATCTTCTGTTAATTTAGCCCTTTGAGCGTATAGTAAATCTCCTGGCGCTTCGAATGTAAAAGCAGGCAAATTTGTTGTAAGACCCATTAATGAAGCTAATGCTCCACCAAGTGAGTGTCCAGTAAATGATATTTTTGATTTTGGATACTTTTGGATTAAGGCGTTATAAATAAGCTAATAATAGAAAATATTAGTTTAAGTTATTTGAGTTTGTGGTAAAAGAGCTCCTACCATAGCTCCATGATAATAAGTGGTTTCTCCAACTGCATGCTCTTCTAAACAGCTCTGCTTACAAAGGTTTGTACCTCTACCACAGCTGCATACAGGTCTCCAGTTTCCGCTAATTGCTCCACAGCAACATGAAAACATTATATTATCCTATAGAAACCCAATATTAGTTTAAATTCAATATATATGTACTAACGTTACCATTTTACGATCATTTCTCCCAATTGGACTAAACATGCCTCCCATAAAGCTCTTGGTAAACCCTAAAAAGTTAAAAGTTGTGCCTTTTATCGCAACAATTAACTTTGTATTCTCTGCGTTACCAAATACATAACCTCGAATGCGATCGTCGTCCCAACCGAAACTAGCATTGACGTTCCATCCAGGGTCTAAGTCCTTCCAAGGCTTCTTGGGCTGAGGTTTATAGGCGTGACCTGCCATTTTTGCTAAATTCAAAACGGCTCTTCTATATCCTAAATCCTTACCCGGATCTTTCCTGGGTATTCCCAAATCATTTGAAAATGCTGAATAAGCGCTATCTTCAGACCAAATTACATCTTCGTCAATGTGAAATTTGTCAAGTTTTTGAGTCTCATAGTCTTCTTCTGAAGATTCTTCTAAATCCAAAATTGATAATATAGAATTTGTAGACTTTCCGGTTAGTTTGAGGGATTTGGAGGGGTTTTTGTGGTAGCCGAATTGGACTATACTTTTTAATTGAAATTCTGTGTCAGAGGAGGAAGGATTTTGGAAGTGGTGTTGACGAAAGCCTAATGCTAAGTCACAGCAAGTTGCTAACCAAGTTACTGTTAGTAGATTGAGCTTCATTTTATATATTTATTTTATATATTATTTTCAATTATTTTTTTATAATTATTATATAATAGTTTTTTAAATATTTTAAAGAAGGACCCTTATGAGTAAAAAATAGACAGTATCTTAATTTTATACTAAATCAATCGATCAATAGTATTAAATGGAGGTTTTAAATTAATTGATTGATGAATTGGATCTAAGAATTTAATTAAGGGTTTTGATTTGATAATTTTGGAGTCTAACCACTTTAAAGTGTGCTAATAATATGGAAATTTACAATTTGATACAAGGATGAAGTAATTTTTAAAACTTAGTTATAATTTTTATAATTTAAAAAGTACACTGGTTATTCGATATAACGACAATGATAAATTGTTTATTTTATTGGATAAATAAAGCTTTGGCTAATAAAATCGATTTCAAATTTCCGAATTCGTTTATTTTATTTGTTCAAAAGTGCATACCATTGTCGTTATATCGAATAATAACTGTATTATAAAATAGAGTTTAGATAGATAATACCTTACGCTATTAATTCATAAAACTATATATCCATAACTATGCATTTGTTGGTCTAATCACATGTTATAATATATTATTATATGTGGCTTTTAATATTGCATAGTAAATTTATAACTTTAATTATCACACCACAATTAAAATTAACTTTTATCGCAAGTTATGCAAAACAGAGATCGCAGTATTTACATTGACTAATACAGAGATATTGTATTTTATAAAATTAGATTAGGTGAAGTTTGTGATTGAAATTTTAATTGAAAATAATATAGATTAAAATTAAATTCACTAAACACATTAGTTAATTATTAAACAATATTAATATTGATCAGTTAATGCAATATTTAATAATTTGATACTAAAATGTTTTTCAATAAGCAATAATATTATTCAATTAGAATTCTATCTATAATAAAAAATATTTATTTATTAGCATAATTAAATTCTATTAATATCTATTCCAACCCCACATTAAAGTATTAATTAATTCATTAAATTAAAATAAAAATCCATCATCTTTGCCCTTACTACTCTTCTTAAATTTTTTAATCTTAAACTTAGGGTTATTAACTTTATGGTTTAATATCTAAAATTACTTTTGTTAATAAAAAAATAAATAAATGATAATTGAATTACATTATCTTGGAATTTATGTAATGTTTCGCTTTGCTTCTTTTTATTCTGAGTAATAGCAGCTAAGTTTTTAGTCAATTTATCACCTTCTAAAGCTTGTTTTTGCTTTAATTTATCTAAAAAATAAAATTAATAAAACATAAATTATAATAATTTAAATAGTTAAATTTACCTAATAAAGTAATTTCTACTCCCTTAACTTTATTACGAGCTTGAACGCTAGTTTGACTATGTTGATATTTCAATTGGTGCCTTAATTTTTTGAGCCCTTCTTTGGTTTTGGGTAATTTTTTAACTAATTCGGATTTGGAAGAAGTTGGCTTAGATTCTTCGGTGGAAGGTTTATAAAAATTTAATAAATCATCGAGACCGGATTTTGATAAAGATTTAGACATTTTGAGAATATAAAAATAATATTAGGCTTTTTAGTAGATTATAATATTAATTCTTGATTAGTAAAAATATTCATGTATTTAAAATTTATGGTATATTGGAGCGTGGAATAATTATGGGTTTGTAAATAGTGGTGAATAATATTGAATAAAGTTAATATCAAATATTCAAGGTTCCATGGCCAAATGGATAAGGCGCTTGACTACGGATCAAGAGATTCCAGGTTCGATCCCTGGTGGAATCGCTGTGTTATTTTTTATTTTACTAATAAGATTTGACGAAAACCAGATTAAGTTTAACAATATTTCATATTCATTTTATAATTTCATACACCTGCGCGATTTATATTTACTAAAGATTAAGTAATATCATTATTTAAAAATTACTATATACATAATTTAGAAATTCTTAAAGAATGCGCGTATGCTTTTTGACAAAAATTCACAACATAGAAATAAACAAAAATACATATTTAGTAAGCTAATGCTATTAAGAAAGGGAATAAGAACCCATATTATATATTTAGAACATTAAGTTATTATAGATTCTATAAAGAATTCAAATTAATATTTAACATCATAACAGGTTGTTTATGCTACAAAATCTTATTTTTAAAAATTTTTAGATTGTTTATTCAAATATACCAAATTTATATAACGGATATATATTATTGATAAGATATTATAATATGAAGGTGGAATAAGTAAATAAGATTATTAAGATTGGAGGAGTTAAGAAGGAGAGGGATATATACAAGCAGAATTTTAACGAAAATTCTGGCAATTCTTCTTAATTATTGTATGCGGATATTAGTTTGGCGGCGAGGTGTCGAAGAGAGGGAAGAGTTTGGTAAAGATTGAGAGGAAAAGTCGAGTTTAAATTGAGGTGTTAATGGTTAGAGGTAAAAGGAATTGACTAAAAAGTTAAAACATTTGGCTGTCAAAAGATTAACTCTTCGTTTAACACCTTTGGTAAGAATTTGATCCTGCACTTCGATATTAAGCAGTCGATCCTTTTTAGTAAGTTACAAATAATATTGTTGCCATTTGAGCAGAAGGAGTAGCGATTAATAAGTGGTTGATCCATCCAGTGGTCAAGCTCCCAATTTAAGTACTCCTTGCCATTGTCATAAGTTTCTAGCTTAGATGAAGTTTTACCGACCAAATATTGCTGCTTTTCGTAAATTTTAATCAATGTAAACTTGTTGATTGGAATGATATTGGTTTTAAAGTCCTCGATTATTGTTTTAATAACTTCTAGTTCTTTAAGAAGGTTTTGGAAATGGAATTGGTTGCTTTCTTTTGTTGGCCAAAATTGAGTATTAAAAGTCTAAAAGAGTATATTATTAGTAACTTGTATATATAAATTAAAAGATTAATTTTTACCTTTTCAAAGAGTTCACTTCTAACAACGTTTAACTTTAACTCTACTTGGTTAACAAAGTTAATAAAGTAAGCGTCTACTCTATCTAATTCGTGACGGAGCTCCAATACGAATTTGGAGTAACACTCCTCGATTTCTTCTTCAGAAACCTTAGGGGTTACTACATACCCGTTGCCCTTAGGATTTGGAATAATATCGTATGCAAAATGACTAAATTTACGCTTATCCAAGTCCATAACCTCTTTTAAGTGATAAATTAATTTCTCATACTGTATATACCCTTGACAATACTTTTGCAAGCGCTTTTTTTGTAGATATTTCCCAACTGGCATACTGTTCAATAATTAGATATTATATTAAGTTCATAAAATAAAAGAAAAAGAATAGAGCTGAGAGTTGGATTTAAGGGGAATAAAAATGATGATTTTACTGATGATAAGTGTATAATTTGGATTAATATTAAATACCAGGAGAGTGAATGATTAATTTAATCCCTTCTGAGTAATGTTAATAAATTTAAAACAGTCCACTTTATAAAAACTAAGACGATAAAATATGATATGAAATTTTTGATATCAGGTCAAGAGAATAGCTCTAATTTATAGTAAACTCAAATTCTCAGTATTGACACTGATGCTAAAGCGTAGCCAATAGCGTTAAATTTACCTACTAACATACATGTAACCACACTTATTACCACCCCCATTAGCATTACCCCAATAAAATTCCTCAATCATAACTAACTTTGCCCAATTTAGAAACTGACTCAAGTTAAAACTTTAGGGAAAAAGAGTTGATGAACGTCATTTAATTTGGAATTCTAATTAGAAGAGTTTGAATTTTAATAATGGTTTGAAGGTAAAATTAAAGGTTTAGTTAGTGTTGATCCCTCTAAAATAATATCGGTATATTGTTTTGATATGATTACAATTGTCACTATAACACTTTAATAGCTCTCTTAGTAAATCATAGCGTCCACCAAATTTAAATAGAACTTTTAATTAGAATCTGTTAAATTTGCTTATTAATGATCATTTCTAATTATTAATAGCGAAGAAAAAATAAAAATAATAATAATAAAATGTCATAAAATTAAATAATTTAACTTATTATTACCCTTGTATTCCTCTCACTTTCATCAAGCACAATTTTAAAACAGGTGCATTATTATTTAATTTATGATTATTTATCAATTATATGACCAATAAAAAAACCAATATATAATTCGTGATCCTCTTAAATTTTATGTAATGATTTATTTTCAGCCCAATATATTAATAATGCATGTAATAAATACGAAATGAGCACATATTTTATAGTAGCGTGGATATATTGGAGGCTTAATTTTATTTGAATCTAATATATTTTATTATGCTACTTAGTCCTCAGTTTTCACCTCGATGTTGTTTCTATTCAATTAAGCGATAAAAGATATTTAAGTAATTAAAGTTAAAATATTAATTTTTGTTTCTCCTAAGCATATTTTAGCTAATTGAATATTAAATTCAAGTTTTAATGCCTAATACAAAAGTGATATGCGCAATGATAAGCTTTGAAATATAGTCATATGCTTAAAGCAAAGTTCTGGAAATTAACATATTAATAAGCAAATATGGAGTAATATTAAAGATGATATACACAATTAAATTCTAGTTTTACTCCAAAGCCTATTATTATCTATTATTTTGTTTTTTCATTAATTATTCAAAAATTTTAAAAAAACATCAATTTAATCCGGACTTGTTTACCAAATGAAGTAATTAGGATCATTTTTTTAAATTTCTTTATTTAGTGCTAAAAACTCCCCATTTAGTAATTTAAATAATTTGTCAAGCTTTTTAAATTTCCATAGTTGTATTGTTAAACTATGTATTCCAAAGTAAATAGGAGAGAGAAATAATAATATTATGTAATGTTACTTAAGTAAGTGCCTTGTATCGATAAAATGATTGACTACTGTTGCTACTAAGTATTGAGTGGATGTATAAATTATTAAAATAGTAATAATAGGCACCTAAAAGATATAGATTGCCCCTATGAGCGATTTAATTGGCTAAAATTGCCAGTGTAGTACAAGATTTTCAAAGCTATTCAATAAAATATTTTTTATATTGCTAATCCCTTTTACTTCGGCTAATCTGTTATTTTTTTTATTGTTTACTCATGAATTTAGTTTTTAAAGCAAGGAACATCTATACCAGTTGTAGCTCTTTTTTATTTGTAGCATCTTAAATAAGAAGAAGAATAAATAATAATTAATAGATTAGGGGGAACTATAACAAATAAAAGTGCATTTAATTTTTGAACGTGGTTAGTTTGCTATAGCGATAAAATATTACTAAGTTTTAATAAGATAGTTTTCTTATTGAATATAAATCAAACAGCTAAGCAGTTTTATTATATTATTCGTAATTGATTACATAACCAATTAAAATTACAAATGACATCATTACGAAATACTCCTAAAAGATCTAACTTAAGGCGAGTTATAAATGTTTGTTATAGTTAAAACAAACGATAAAAGATTCTATAAACTCTTCGCCAAATGCTTAGTATTCAAGCTATTCCAACTTCAGTTTTCTAAGTTGGGGTAAAGAAAGTTTGCGCAGTGTGTTACATTAGTATTAAAACTTCTTTATAATACTTCATTCATTATAGATGCAAGTTTGAAATTGTCGTCTTAAATCTGATTGAGATAACATTAAATAAGCAAATGATGACGATAATATCAAACTTGTATCTTAAAACAATGATATGAGTAATAAGAAGTTTCAAAAATATTTTTGAATGCCTGTTCTAAGAAAAACTTTTTTCAAAGAATTTCTAAAGATTAAGTGGAAATATCAAAGGTTGAGCTTACACCACATATTAAAAATTACTAAATATTGCTTAACTGCGCAATATAAATACATCAATTGGTATAAAGTAGCGAGAAATGTAGGATTAAACTACGCCCGTTTTTATAACAGGTTCCATTCTATTAGAATATACTATTTCGCTAATTTTTCAAAAAAGTGAATTATATCACACAGAAAATTTGCAGAGCTTTATCACATTACCAAATAGTATTGTTATTTTTTACCATTAACTCGGATTTTTTGTTAACTTACATTAATAGAAGGATCTAATAGAACTAATGCAGGTATAGAAGGGATAAATCAATTTAAATTTTTAACTTGTCTTCTCTTACATTCTCTATAGAAAAATCGAAATTTGTAAATTTTTATGTATATGCTTAATTATTTTTTTTAACCAAATGTAACAAAATCCTGCATTTTAAATGTTTTACATTTTACAGACTTCTATATAATATTCTATTTAATTCTATAGGTACTTTTTTATTCTTCATAGATTAATCATAGCTTAAACTTTTATGGTTTAATTGTATTTGAAATTTGAAATTTTCTAAATTTAATCAGCTAGAAAAGATCAATCCTAGACAAAATCATTTTATATGGTTAGATACAATAGACAAAATTCAGAAAAATATTTAAAAAACTTGCATTATATGATACCAATTTCATGCTTAAAAGCATGACCGATCCCCAAGAATAGCTTGCAAAAATATTAGAGTTTCAAAATTTGTTTTGGTTAATAAAGTATTAATAGATAATTCAGCTTATTTTTAAATATCTTGGAGTAAACCAAGGCAAATATTAATAGATATGTATTAGATTGTAAAACATGAGTCTAATAATAGTCACTTGGACACAAAATAAATGGAATATAAGTACATATACATTGCACTCCTATCAGAATCCATTACACACTATTAGTTACAAATTGAATTGTAGCACGCGGTCTAGAGTGGTCATTAATGGTATTTATGTTCAAGGGGTAATCTTACTTACAATACCAAAAATCATTGCTATAAAATGAATTTCATTTAAAGTATAGGAACTGAAGGAGAATAAACATTAAGCTGTGAGGATATTTAATTAAGTTTGGAAATGATTTACACACAAAAAGATTTACTCCATGTTTTAAGATAACTATTTTATTCAATAAAATCGATAGATTATCTAAAGGTATGATTAACAATATATTAAGATAATGATCTGTTTGTTTTATTACTAAATATGTTAGGATAATTGTGCAGATATTTTAACTTTTTTTATCAATTTAGAATTACATCAATAGAGATTAAAATTTACAGCTTGGCTAGTACAATACTCAAGTTGAAAATATGATCAGGAATTTATGAATTTCTGTAATAAAAAATCCGGAAATATAAATTACGCTATATGATAGTTAAAATTTTAAATTATAATCAATTGATTCTTTTTCATTACAGCTATTGCCTTTAATTTGATACATTTATCTTAAATTTAGCAAAACAGCTAACGCCAATTAATGAACAAGGTTATTACCTACATTACATTATTGTTTTATGCTGCGCAAACTACCATCCGAGATAAAATACTTTCATAATAAATGCCTTGAACTTTGCAAAATTAAAGTGCAGCTTATTTAATTAAAGTGTGACATTAGTATAATTCTATTAGCTTATTTGCTTTAATAAGCTATGTAACTATTATATATATACTGCGCTTACTAATCAAAATGCTATATATGTATGAATTATATAATATGATATAGATATAAGCTAGAATAGTGAACTTTTAGGTTCTAGAAACATGAAACAAGAGCTAGACTAAATAAACCTAATCTACTTCTTAATATCTTTTTATTAAATTATATATTTTCATTAGAAATGGGTAAAATTTACAGCTCGTATTATATGGTATAGGTCTTACTAATTGTATAAAAAATTAGATTTATTAAAATACTTATATATTATAGTTAAAAAACTTGATTTTTGAATTTTTTGCTTGCTTGATTAGTAGTAGTCATCGTGGTGATCATAGTCATCGTGGTGGTAGTCGTCATGATGATCCCAATCACCATGGTAGTCTCCGTGGTGGTCGTCATGATGATAATCTCCATGGTGGCCATCATATCCATCATGATGGTAATCATCGAATCCGTGGCCATAATCGAAGTTATGATGTCCTACATCAAGCCCAAGGTCTATTAAATTTCCAAAGTGGTTATTCCCGTATCCAGCAGATGCTTCTGAGGGAATTGGACTAGCGAAGATAGCAGCAATGAGGAAGATAAGAGATTTAAATGCTACCATAATTATTAGGCTTGTGTAAATTAATTAGATTAGTAAATTAGTAAATTAGTAGATTAATTGATTAGTTGATAATACTATAGTCTAACTTTTAGCTAGTTTATATATACCAAATGCTACACATTAATCGGCAAATAATATTCAATCCTCCAATTTTTTTAGACTATCAGCAGAAAGTCTTTAACTGGGGAAAAATTCTTCAAAATTGTTAAAACTCCAATTTGATTCACATAAAAACCCAAATCTTCTACCCCTAAGAAAATCTTAATATTTTTAAAGTCGGACTATTGAAAATTATTATCAAAGATTAATAAGGATCAAATCATTTCCATATAAGCTATATGCTATTAATACATGGTTTGGATCTAATTTCTATTCTTACTTTTATGGTATAACCTTAACCTTATCATAATATCTTAGTTAACAATTTAAACATTAATTTTCAGCTTTGATAAAGTTCGTTTCATAGAATTAATGATAAAATCTATAATATGATATGATATAATATAATATTATATTAAATATTTTTCAAATTAAATTTTACCTATTATTTTTATTCGTGATAATATCTACTAATATACAATAAACTCTCAAAAGTTCATATAAAATATCAAAAATTGTAAAATTTCAACCGTATATTTAGAATATACAGATAACCATTTTTAATCTTATTAGTATACTAAAACTGATAAATAGCTTGAAATAATAAATATACATTATAGTTTTGTTGATGAATAAATAGGATGTATATTAAAAAAGTTTAAATATATTTTATATCAGTTTTATTTATATAATTAATTGAGTTATAAACCTTTCTTAATAATCGGTATTTCCGATTACATGTATATCACCATAGCCATGGTTGTGTTCATCATGGTGGCCGTGGTCGTAATCATTGTGACCATATCCATGATCGTGAACGCGCTCATCATGGTTGTTATAGTCATAGCCGTCATGGTCGTAATCATCATGCTCATGGTTGTGTTCATCGTAATGTTCATGGTCGTACTCATCATGATCATGATCATGATCATACTCTTCGTAGTGATCGTGTTCGTTATGCTCATAATCATCATGGTGGTCGTGGATATCATGGTCGTGGTCTTGGCCATGATGAGTATCATGCTCATCAACATGAATTTCATGGCTGTCAGTTACAATTTCACCATGCTCTTCTCCCAAATGGCGACGATAGTGAGTGCTCCTATGCTTTCCATAATTCCCTCTGTGGTGGCCATTAGCATGTTTGATATGCGGACTTCTATAGTAACGATCGTAATCATCATAATATCCAACTCCATCTCTATTGGCATAGTGGTCTCTATCATGACCAACGTTATAATTTCCAGGTAATGGACTAGCAAGTGCAACTGCTGCTAATAAGATTAAAGCTTTTAATCCAGTCATATTATATTATTTAAGAATATTAGAAATTAACTTAAATTATTTGATAATGATAAAATATTATTTTTCTTACTCTTATATACAGATTTAAATGATTTGATATACTTGTAAACCTCCATTATATTAAGTTCATTGCTTCATTCAAGCTGAAGCTCCAATTGATATCCATTTGAATCAACTATCCTCCAGCGTATTCAACACCCCTGAAGATAGATCGATTTAGTATAAGATGATTTTTGTTTAATTTTAAAAAGCCCAAAAGTTTAAATCCTTGTTTTTTACCAATATAGATATTATTGAATAAGCAATTATCATTCCGAAATGATTAAATATTTGGCGAAAAATTTGGCTAAATTTATTGCATAAATTACTATTATATATGAGAGATTCTAGTCAAATAGAGGAAATTTGGTCCAAAATTTTTTATATGGTAAATTTATAATATTTTTGATTTTTATATGATTAAGGCAAACCAACAACCTCTTTTATTAGTTAATGTTTTTATTATGGCTTTCTAATATGATATTGACACACTTATATTAAAACTTAAATTTTGAACAGAGTTCACGCAAATTTGAGCTAAGTTAACCAGAATCTCTCAAATAAATCTTATAATTAAAAATTAAATATACGATTCCACCAGGGATCGAACCTGGAATCTCTTGATCCGTAGTCAAGCGCCTTATCCATTTGGCCATGGAACCTTATTATGATAAAAAGAGAAATAGTTAATTTATGTAAACTAAATTCTTTTTTATATTGATTTTTATATATTAATATTTTTTCTGCCATATCTTCTATTTTATCATATTTACACTTACTACCTTATTTCTTTATTTAAATTTTAACATATATTAAATTCCAATATACTTCATTAATTAACAAAATTTTCATTTTTACTTTTATAAATAACTATCCTAAGATTTATTGCATATACCTATCAGAATATATTATGATTTATTTTTATTATCAATTAATTTACCATTTTAAAATAATTTCCAGTTTAGAAATTTTAATATATACCCTCACTAAAGATTATTTTAAGTATTAAACTTAGACAAACTAAATATGGGTAATTCTGGTTAATT
>KQ964761.1:6640-30618 GCA_001566745.1 Conidiobolus coronatus NRRL 28638
AGCTGAGTCATAACCTCTATATTCTAAACGAGCTAAACCGTTTAAAAGAGTATCCAAGACGAACTTACGGTCTTTATCGACGAGATAGTTAATATAAGCAAAAATACCACACATTTTTAGAAAAAATTATTAAAATACAAGCACTATTATATAATATAGGGGTAGAGGATTCTATCGAATGAATTTGAAGTATGTATAATTTACAGATAAATCACAATTTCCTATTGGATCTAAAGTAAGTAGATATTTCGGTTGTTGCAGATACGATGTCGATAAGAGTATGTACCTATTACTGAGGCATGGCCACATGCTGTTCTTTCCATAAGATCAGAGTTAAATGCCAACTTATATAGTATTTCTTCGAGAAGAAGGCCGCTACCGTACTGCTGGTTATTGTAAAAGCCTGCTATCATTTCTGCTATTATTTGTGCCCGATTCTCAACTGTAATAACACAGGCTCATGCATAATTAAAGATTATTTTATCCTGTTAAAGCCTATAACTCTAAGTAATCATTTCCAAGATCATCTACACATGAGATATTGCATTCGCACCCAGACAGCGGGAATAGTACATTGGGTATATTATATTTTATATTATTTATTCAAAGTCAATCACAATTATCCAACAATACCGAATACAGTCTATATTCATTACTGTTAGAAGATAATAATTAGTCAAGAGGCTAAAAATTTTGTAACCAGAAATTGTTTACAAAAACAACACGAAATTAATGTAGAAGAACTGGCCAACTGCCTAGAAAGCTACAAAACGCTGATTGTGTTATGCGTTGGTCTAGGCTTTGTCCTGCGATAATACCTATATTCTTTGTGTTATTCATGCCTACAGAAATAATATACCATAGGTTTTTAAAATGTTCCAAACATTTTATCCGAAACCCATCGGCTACAATACCTAATCCAATATAAACATATTCTACTAAATTAACTACCTACGAAGAACACCTAAAATACCCAATCACATAAGCAAACCAAAGGTTCAATAACTCATGAAATAGCTGCTTAAAGTAGATAAACTTTCAATGCAAAGCTAACAACCTATTCCAAACCAAGTATTTAAACCCTAGGCTCATCAAACCTAGACTACAGGAAAATACAAGCCTGGAGCTTAAATACAATTGGCCGAATAAAACAAGTTATTAATCCATTTTAGACACTTATTAACTTACCCGTTTGTTACAAAGCTCTATACAAGATCTTCTGTGGTGCTTAGTCCTCCAAACAACCCACGATACATCAGCACAAAATTAATTTAATTTAATTATGAATATTTTGATCTATTTGGCAGTTATTTATTTGGCTAAGGGTCTTAACCTCCAGCAAGATTCTGAAAATTGTGGTTTATGATTAGTATCCCCGCTGGCAAGCCATTTGGCTATCGTGGTTTTGTTACGAAGGAAGAGATTGCTGCTTTTTCTGGTGAACTGTTTTGTTGTATTTCGGAAGATAATTCTGTAGTTAGGTTGAATAATAATCCTATTGGTGGTGTGATTATTGTTAATTTTGGTGATGATTGTAAGTTGAGTATCACTCTTACAAAGAGCTTTGCTAATTCGTTAACCAATGCCACGGGCCAAACTGTTTCCGAGACTTTGGAGAATAATTGGTGTCACACTGGCACAACCAGGGTTCCTTTGGGAAAACGACAATTAATAATTAACCAAAAGATAATCCCATTCATAAACCTCGATACAATTGTTTCAGAAACAATTATGAGCCTAAGTGCCTCCGATAAAACCTTTCTGCAGCATCACAAGAGCTTGCAAAACAAATCCCCAATCACTCCAAATTCGATCCCCAGATAACTTTTATTGAGTTTTTCATGGAGAAATCTAAGGGAATTCTATATATTTTATGGAAATCAAAAAAGATGTTAAGCGATTTAACATTGTAGTTAAAAATGTAGGTAATTTTCCTAGGTGTGAAAATTTAGCCAAACAAGTTGAATTGGCAGAATGGAAAAGTGAAAAATGGTTGCGAACATGTGATTTAGAAAACTTAGAAGTCTGCAATAGAGTAAAAACCCTAGTTAACAAAATTATTACAGTTTATGAGTATAAAGGAAAATCGGATGAATTTTATGTTGATGGCTACATGACTACTCTAATGAGTCTTCTTAAAATGGATGATTACCCTTGTATGATGTACCCTCAATATATTATTAATGCAGAACTTGGGAAAGGGGATGATAGTGAGAATATATCTTCTAAATGTGATTTCGGGATCATTAATAAAAACAAAAAGTCGATTATTATTGTTATTGAAGACAAAACGATGAGAAATGCGAAATATCAAGACAATTGGAAAGAGATTCAAGTATTGGGTGAAATCTTTGTAGCGCTTCATAGCTCTAATTATAATACTGTTTATGCTGTTAGAATTGTTGCTAATTTGTTTACTTTTTATAGATGTACTATTTCTATAGAATACAAAGCCGCAAGCTTGAAAAAAGAACTTACAAATGAAGAATTGGTGGTTGAACGATATCCTAAGATCGAACCTAATGAATTAGAACTTAATGCTCTTGATTTTTATGAATATAAAGAGCGTGTTCAAATTTTAGAGCATCTTTCTTACATTCATAATCAAATTGTTTGAAATAAATGTATTTTGCTAATAAATTTAATTGATGAGTAGGTAAATGTTGCTATATTAGAAGCGGTATTTCGTTTTTAAACCGCAATGTGCTCAAATATTTTTGTTGCTACCCTAAGAGTAATATACAAGAAATATGGTAATCACTGATCAACAGTATGTTCTATAAGTTTAAGAAATACAACTTTTAAGCAGGGTTTAATAACACACCGGATTGAATAAAGTCATTGTCAATCCCTTGCCCAAAGAGCTGTAAGTAGGGTTAGTTTAACTCTTATATTTTTTTTAATATACTACTTGTACATCACGAACTCTAGACATAAATTTGAGCTTTAGTCTAAAGTTGTTTACAGCAAAACGCTTATTGTATATATCTATTTTAAACCTAGGATAGTGTTTATAAACTGTGATTTCAACTCAATAAAAGTTGATCCTGGAAAGTTGTTCGAGACTCCAGGCATCTCTGATATGCGGATATCTCATTTTAGTGGTGTTTTATTGTTACACACGACAAACTTTTTCATTTTATGGCTGATTGTGTAAAGGTATCTACTGAGGGCGGCCACAGTATTGCTTGCCCACCCCCATCAACCTAAGCTGTGTTCTCTATTTAAAATTGATTTAAACTCTGCATAAAAAAGAATAAATTCAGAATCTCATCTCAACAAGATGGATAAAAGAAGAAGAACTATTTTCTTTAGAAGAAGGGGAGCGAGATAATCCCCTATATTTGAATTTTATGTTAGATAATATGTGGCAAAAGAATTTAGATGAAAATATACCAGCGGTTGCAAGAATAAAGACTTTAGTAGACAAAGTTAATATCATTCATAATGTTGACAGTAATATTCTTGAACAAGAGGTTGATACTTTCACACAAACACTACTATTTTCTGCAGGGATGGATGACTACCCGCTATCTACAAACCCTAGATCAAAATTGTTTACAGAGATAGGTGAAAATAGAGAGAGGATTACATCTATACCTGATTTTCTAATCCGTTCTAAAAAAATAAAAACACTAACCGTGATAGAAGATAAGAATTCTAACGACGCGATATTTGCCAACCAATGGATGGAGAATCTGGTATTAGGAGAGATGTTTGTTGCTGCCCATAACATAAAAGTAAAAGAAACATTTGACGTCTTCGGAGTAAGAATTATTGGGAGTTTGTTTACCTTCTTTCGCGCCACGATAACACCAGAGTACATTAAAGAATCTAGCTTAGGTTTACCAATAAAGAACCATATGAAAGTACTCAGATATCCCGACCCTGGTGACGATGTGCATGAGATTAATGCGTTAGACTTTTGTAAGTTAGAGGGCAGAAAAATTATAATAAAATATTTAGAAAGAATCAGAGAAAGCTTACTGAAAATATCAACCCCTTGAAAGTCGTATAAACTTTAAAGTTTATCACTATCAACAATATATAGAATAAACTTCCAGGTTTACACACGTCTGATAAGACCTAAACCAAGATAGAGGTGAAAAGAGTTTCAAGGTCAATTATTCTTCTAGCTGTCTTCCTGTATAGCCATAATTAAACAGAATGAAATCTCAAAGCATATGGATTACTTGCTACTTATCTCCTGACTTCTTCAACTTTTAGGTCATTAAAGCAGTTAGAAACAATCCGGTTACGCATGAAGGCTATTTACTGATTGCAATAACAGCATTTAGAGGAGCTTCAGGTTCTCACTGTAAACTTCATTGCCCTTCTTAGATCTCAAATTTGTAGTCTGAGCCATTAAAATGCGCGGAAATAACGGTAAGCTCAATTTTGGAGTTAGAATAAAAGTTGGAAGATTAGAAAAAGATCCAAATGTATTTAAGAAATGTAGACTTTCAAGCAAAACCTGCTACTTCAAGAGATGGGGCAGCCATTGAAATAATTGCTCTTTGTAAATCAACCTTATAATTCGCGCTGGACAAGCTTATGACCTTCTTTTGTATTTCATATTACCAACAAAAATGAAAAGTGACTTGAGTATCAAACTGTATCTGCAGGATCTGGTAATAAATGGGATAATTTCTATTTGGAATCTTTAGGAGTTAGAATTAAAGAGGTTGGTTACATTTGAAGAATTATTTAACATGGAAATGACACAATTAATAAACTTTATTCATTAAATCTAAGCAATAAAGAATTTTTGGTACACACCTTTGATAATGAAGAGGGTAACAACATAAGAGATTTTTGCGATAAATTATATAATGTTATATACAAACACCCTGATGTTGAAAGCGTTGTTGATGTTTTAGGGAAAGAAATATTAAAATTAATGAATATATCTCGAATTAAAGGTTTAACAATAATTTTAGTAGTCTAAAGATTCAAACAGTGTACGGGTTAACACTATTAGGGTCATATCCTACGTTTTACAAAGTAACGTTCAATTATAATATTTTAGAGACTATTGTAAATGGTTATAAAAACCCAGATGAAGTAACTGTTACAATGTACAGATATACATTAGGGGATAAATCAAATAATTTATTAGTAATCAACAATTAGAATAAATAACAAATTCTAGAATGCTGCAACCAACTCACGGGTGTTGCAAGCGTCATAGGGTAGTAGTTCCAAAATGTCTTGAACAATTCAAAGTGTTAAAAGGTGAAATTATATGACATTCTAACTCGAATAGATTCGCCTAAGCAGGGGCAGGATCGAAACCTATCTTTATCCAACATGAAATGTACACCTATTCATCAAATCAAGGGTCATGAGAGCCTCAGAGGTGTGTTCTCCATTTTTGATTAACGTGAAGACTTCAACTGCGTGATCGTTGCTTGATTGATTTTAAGATCTGGTTTTAGATCTAAATCTGATATGTGTCATTGGACCTAACCCATCAATTCTGAGAATCTCGAGACGAAGAGGGCAATGTCTCTTGAATCGACATATTTGCCAGACATCATATAAGACTCTTCTTCCTTTTCAATCATTGGCAATATGCACACCTAGTATTATGAATGATATATTCAAAGCAAGTAAAGATGCATTTGCAAGTGGGTCCCAATATCATCAATCAAACTCCAGAGAAAGACTATCTGATTCTATGAAGACTAAAACCGGAAAAATGAGAAAAGGAGTATTTAATGATCTTTAAAGGAACCCTATGGGAACACGGTTGTGAACCCCAGGGGAACCCAAGGAAAATAATTCTTATTATACTATTGCCTGTCTATACCTAGAGGTTATATTTCTATAGTTTGTATTACCATTTTTGTTATTTATAGTTAAAGTTTGTGAAATGTATAAAATTAGCCTATTTTTCTTTATTCTTTTCTAATATTCTCTATTAGAATTCTAAGAACTTCATCTCTTGTTATTGATAAACTACTTAGTAAGAAGTTATAACCAAGTCTTTTAAAGAAAACATTCAAAGATAACCTTTACTTAATTCTTCTTCGAGTTTTCTTTTGATTGTAATATTTTCCAGAGCTTGCTTTTGCTGATAATTACGGAGATTTAATGTTTATTCTTGTTGCTATTCTTAAATATCCAGAATATTCCAAGATGGTTTAGATTCTCATCTATTAGTACCCCTGTAAGTTCTCCAGCTTCTTGTCTAGTTGTCTTATCGAATTCGTGTAATTTTCCACTTGCTCCACTGGGAGCTCGTCGTAATTAAATTCACTATTTTCTTCATGGAATGGTGGTGGAGGTGGAATGTAAGAGGGGTTGATCATATCTAGTTCATCCAACTCGGACATTTTGAGAGAGTTCTTGAGTGCATAATTACACAAGGGTAAAATACAAACTAATCTATTTAAAACATTAACTTTATCAGAGTGATTTAAAATATCTGTAATAGTTAAGAAATTAGGTAATTCTCTCAAGTATAGTAAGTTGGATTATTACGGATTGACACACATAATTGCTTATTTTACTCACTAGCATTTCAGCTAAATTACTGAATAATTCTTCCTTTTATATACCTAGTTGACTGGATAAGGTGTTACATAGAGTTGAGAACCAGTCCAAGTCAATGAATTTGGAAGCAGTGGGCAAGTCTTCCTGATCCTGAAACTCAAAAGAACATGCTTGGTGAACACCTCTTCCCTCTCGTTTCCGCTATCGATGCTGAACTCGTTGGTAGCATTACAGGTATGTTATTAGAAATGGATAATGGTGAATTATTATACTTGATTGAAAACTCTGAAGGTTTAACTGCTAAGGTTAACGAAGCTCTCGACGTTCTCTCCAACCACGTCGCTGGCGAATAAGTTACCATTTGTTAATAGCATTACACTACTACCTCTATATATTAACAATTTTATTACTCTTAGGCTTGATCTTGGGGAATACTTTAGGAGTGCAAGGAGCAGGTAAGTCTGAAACGAAATATAGCCAAGATGGCTTAGATTTAGCTAATCAGGATTGCCACGTTATAACACCTCAAGCTGATTTACAAGAGCCTATTAAAAATTTTTGCGATATTTCCAATGGTCGAGTACAACAAGATTTAGATTGTATTTCCACTCAAGCTATTGGACAAAACCTGGGATGACTCCCCATCATAATCTTTTCTTGTAGTGCTAAATTCTTTAGTCTTCAGTAGAAAATTTCCCGAAGCTTGAAATTTAATTGTTTACTTCGACCAGAAAAACATTGATAATATATTTCTTACCTAACAGGAAAGTTTTAGTTACCGACAGAGTGTTATTTTCTCCCAAAGAAGTAACTGCTTTTTTTTTTTCATCGTTAGGAATAGGATTAGTTGCCAATTGACTTAGTTTGCTACTTAATGCACGGGGTTGCTTATTGCGTTTATCAATATTGTTACGAATGATTGAGTAATTTAACTTATTAAATTCTTCCACCTCTTGCGCAGTTCTCAGTAAATCCGCCATTCCTTCGATAGCTCTTTTATCAGCCGTTAAAGGAATTAAAAAATAATTAAAAGCTAATAAGGCATTAAGAGTAATAATCCCAGGTTAGGCGGACAATCAAGCAGTATTTTTTTTGGGGATCTAAATATATGAGTAAAATCTTGCCTGATTTAGCCAATTCATAGGTTGAATTAACCGCTGTGGTCGATTTACATACCCCATCTTTTTTGATTGATGACTGATATTATCATTATATTATTATTTTAATCTAAATATAACATAAATATATTAGAATTATATTATTTTAGTCTTATAAAAGAATAAAAGCAGCAATGGATCATGGTTAATTATTCTTTGGAAGATTTGTGGCTTTTCTTTCTTTTGGGTTTCTCTTTACTAATTAAGTGCTGATTCCTCTGTCAACAGTATTTTAGACAGATGTAACAGATCAATCTACTTTCCTCAGGGTTGTTATCCCAAAACCTTAATTTGTTACGATTTTTCAGATAATTGTTCTTGCCGGGTTTTAAAAAGTTTGACAAAAAGAGCATTTTATTTCCTGTATGAGTTCTTTAATACTTTTCATTTTTGCTAATATTTATTTATAATCAACCAATTAATTATTAGTATAGACCTATATAAATTGAATTATATGTTCTATATAAATAGAGCACGTGTAGCAATATGCATTAGGGCTACTTGTTTTTTGTATTATTAAGTATGGATTCCTATGAGTTTTTAAACAGAGTAATATTGAATACCTATAAAATATCCAGCAAAAATAGATTATCAATCCCCGAGCAGACCAAAAAACTATTCGAGGTTGTTGAAAGAGGCATTTGCTTAATATCTACTAATCTAGAATTAAACACCGTCGACTATAACAACAAAAAAGAATTAGCAGAAATACTACTAAATTCAAAATTATTTTCCTCCCAATTAAAAAGAATCATCCCATTTTTAATAATTAAAGGGGCGCACACTACAGCAAACGACGAATTCTACGGCTGCTTATGGCTAGTTTATACTATTATATATCAAGCTATTTCACTGAATAGCGGGAGAGAGGTGGATAACGAATGGGTATCTCAAGTCATTCAACTTGAATATATTTATAAATTAACCAGGGAGATCAGAGAACCTATTGACGGGAGATTAGAATTACCCGCTGTCCAACTGCTTGGTCTAATATGCTCTAAATCTACGCTAAATAGCATTGATCGAAGCTATTTGGACAAAAAATTAGTAGATTGTTTGTTTGATATGGTTGAATTTTTAAGGGGTAAGGACGATATTCTTGAAGAGCATCTTATTCAATTAATTCTAGTCATTCATAATCAATTTACATTGCTGCTACCTCGGAAAAATAACATCTTAATAGCCAGCTCTGCATATAGCCCCACTATAGTATTGTTAGCTCTTGAAGCTAAACACTTCACAGCCAAAACATTTGGAGAGGCCTTAATATTTTTTCTCAATAGATCGAAAGATACCTTGGTTCAATCAGCTACTTTGAAGTTTATTTCGGATATTTTTAACTATCGCCCGACTAGCAATTATTTTTATACTAATGATTTATATGTATTAGTCGACATTATTATTAGGCAGTTGAATGATTTATGCTCTAACTTGGATCAAGTTAAACTGGACTACCTCAACTGCCTCTACTCTTTACTTCCCAACTCCCAATATTCAAGCTACTTTTACAAATGTAATGAGATTGAAACACTATTACAACACTTATCCAATATGGAGATATCAGAACATTACCACGGCCTATGCTCCAGCATACAGTGTCAAGCTCAAGAATTACTCAACCGTCTCGACAATTTAAAGGCCACCAAACTCAAAATACAGTGATCGAAGACATTTTATTCTTTTAATAAAAATAAGCAGTATTCTAAGGTAATACTATGCAAACTCCCATTCAAACGAGTAAATATTAGTTAAATTACTCGAATTAGATTACCAGTCACTATAGATCGTTTACGTGTGGTTATATTATTAAAAGTGTGGTAGTTAAAGGGTCTATAGATAATGTGCCTGAAAAGTTAAGATTAAAAAGCTAGAAGCAGCTGCGTTTATGGAGGTAGAGTTGGGCGAAAGACCGTTACTAGTAATAGAATGTAAGCACCACTTTTTTATTAGCTAAAGGTTTTCCCAGAGATACATTTGGGCGGCTGGATTTATACTTTGAATGGTTATCGGGATTTTTAGTCGACTTTCCTTACTTGGGGCAGCGTTAAAGGCGACGTTACCCGTAGAAAAATGCCCTTAATACTCCTATACTTTAAGGAGGTAGAAGAATAATTCAGGTTAAAGGCTTCGCCCCGCCTGTGATAGGTAATAAAAGATACTGAGCCTAGCTCTCAGAGAATAGGGAAACAATCCAAAGAAGTTGCCTTTCTTACTTGGAGTCTTTATGCTTCAAGGAACCAAGTAAAACCTGAAGCCTTGTTGAGTCTATAGGTGTACCCTTTGCGACCTCAAAATAGCTATCAGAGTTTAATAGAATCCACTCTCCAGGGACTCTGGGCTAAGATAACAGTTTTACACCAAAAGGAAAAGAGATGTAACAATAACTTCAACATCGGCCTTAATTCTCACTAATTTCACATACAATACACAGCTAAGCCTTTGATACGACACAAGATTTTACTGTCTTGTTATAATTGAAAATCATTCCTAGCAAAGAAAACAAGCCTAAAAACAAAATGGTTGATTCTCTAGTTATAATGGACTGAGCTTTGGTTGTTGAATTATGGCCTCTTTCTATTGGTCTTATGGAAGCTCTATTGGAGTAGTATTTTGAACCAGTATTTAGCATATGATGCTTTGCAGCAACAGTTTCGTCGAATACGGAGGAGCGTTTCATTAGGAAAACCCGAGTCTTCTCCTTTGCCATATTCCCATGATATATTTCAATTACTTAGTTTTTTGGACCTGAAATTGCCTCTAGCCGCGCCGAAGGTTTCGTATTCGCTAACCATAAATTCAGTGAACTGCATGGCGGACATCCAAAATTGTAGCTGTAATTTCACTCAATTAAAAGGTCGTATAGCTTGAGTATCGGTTAACTGAGATGCGTCTGGTGGTATAATAGCCAACGAGGTATTTTTTTAATTTATTAAAAACTCTTCCAAGTAAAGATAAATAGAAGTAAATAATAGAAGGTGTAATATCTATAAGTAAAAATGTCAACGCGGTATCCCAGGAGAATAATAGTTATAGGCATTTTTGTTAACTAAGATGCAGAGTTTAAATTAATTAAAGTAGTTAGGTTAATATATGCTAAAAATAATTAGTTAAGTAAAATAAAAAATGACATCTCCTTCAAATATCAATGATTTAGAGGCTATTGATTTACCTCATATTCTTAATAGCTACTTCTCCCACTTAACACAATTGAACCCCCTAGCTTCTGCTAAAGTTACTAAAGAGTTAAAAAGTGTTGTATTAGGAAATTTTCTAATTAGGTTTACTAATTCAGAAGAAACTTACTTTTCCTTAGAGTTTTTAAAACCAAAGAGGTTTAGAAGGGAAAATTATTTATTTCATAATTATACATCTTTAGCGGATGAATTAAGGAGAGAAATTAACCCCTTAATTTGCAACAAAGAAAATCATTTCAGAGAAAAAGGTTTTACTAGTAAAAATGATTTGCTGCCACGGCAGCAGACTGCTGTAAACGATTCTATTAAACCTAGACTAGTACCTGAGGACGCTTTATCTACTTCACCAACTAATGCAATAAGAGCTAGCCAATTATATTTGAGCTTATGTGAATCTTTATTAAGTATTATAGCCATTAGACAAGACTTAGTAAACTGTTTTAAACTAATTTACCAAAATTTAAACTCTTCATTATTTCCAATTGATCAATGGGAGTACCAATTAGAAATTTGTAAATCAAAAATAATTTCTATTCAAACTCCAATGCCTTTAAAATCCTTTATAAGGAGTATTGAGTTAGAGGTATATGTTTGTCTTTATCTAGTTCAAAGCTACAAAGCTATTTTAGACTTTGACTTAAAAACGTCCATTTTTAAAATATTTACCTCGCATCACCTTTACTACCAGTGGAAGAAACTTTGCTTTCCAAAACCTCAAAAATCTTCTTCAGTAAATTCACCAAATCCAAATTCACCGTCTCCTTCCCATTCAGTTGAGCCGCACTCGGCTGCGACCAGCTCGTTAATAAACACCAACACAGCTAATATAGCATCATTTTTTCAATCCCTTGTCGATTTTAATAAACCTCACTCATTCCAACAAAAGGGGCGCAAGGTTTCTAATTTAATGCTTTGGCTAGAGAAATTATATGATCATGTAGCCTCAAAATTAACACTCTATTTCCAAGAAGGTCTTGTAGACTTTGAGAAAGAACTTGGAGGTGAGACAAAGGCCCTTTGGCGGTTCACCACCCCATCCTTGGACTACCACCACCAATTCTTCCAGTTTAGGAAGCGATCTGGAGCACATTCAACAGCACTTATTTACCTCGTACAGGAGATGAAGGAATTCCGACGCAAGGGTTTTGCAGGACACAGCTTGCCCTATATACCACCCTCAGGCCTTGAATCATTTCCTTGCATTTTCTGCCACCCTGAAGAGCCACCGACGGATCACTGGCCTAATTTAATTTCCATTCTTCTAAGCAATCAATTAAATGCAGCAGCATACCTTCCCCCTTCCCCAACTTTACCTGGTTCACCCATGGGGACAGATAGCGATCCACTAAACAATAGACCAGAACCAATCCCAATAATACACTTTTATGACCGCAAAGTGGGGGCGACTTATTATTTAGTAAATATAGATAGTAGAGTAGCGCTTAGTATAATATTTTTAGATAAGCATAACTTTAAGGAGCCAATGGTAGTAGATTTTATTAATAATATAGTTACAAAACTAAATTTAACACAATTAATACCACAATTAGTTAAGTTAGATTAAAAACTTCACTTATTCCAACTAAAAGAAATTAAATAGTTTGTTAACCAATTAACATTTTTCAGGCAGTTAACCGTTTTATCACTTAACAAACTCAAGACAAGGGGGTGTAGAGGATAAATTTCATTCAAGCGGTTTAATTCTTCGAAAGTAGTCTGAGTAGCCAACCTTTCTTCATTCGTTAAACTTGAAGCATTTTGAATTAATTTAAGACTGAGTATTGATTTCGACAGAATAGAAAATACTTCATCCGTACTAGATACTCCTAAAGGTCCAAACTCTTCATTATTAATAGCTTTGTAATTAAAAATTAAATTATTTATTAGCAGACAGCACTCCTTAATATTAAATTGGATAGTTTCTATTCCTTTTGATTGTATTTTTAGCAAAGTATGATAAGATAATTGCATAAGCTTAATAGGCTCTAGGTATTGATTGGGTGATTCTACCTCGAATAGGCTTCGACTGCCATAGCTTTTTATAGTTGTGAAGCTTGAGTCCAACTCGTTCTGAGTAAAGCTAATGCTACTCCAGAGCCAGTTATGTAAACTAGAAGAAGTAGCAAATTTATCACCAATAAATTCAAAAAGGTTTTCCAATATTTTGTCATAGTGGTATCTATCATCAATTACTTTCTTATTAAACAATAGTTCCGCTGAATTAATCCGTATATTTTCATCATCATCTTGTATTAAATTAACTAAACAAATGGTAAAATTAATTAAAATAGATTCTTGTAAGTTATTGAAAAAATGAATTAGGTTTATTTCCCTTAGTGATTCTATTACAGATTGGCGTAGCTCTAACTCTTTTCCAGCGTGCGACAAATCTTTAAGGAGCGCCGTGTAGGTTGCCAGTGCAGTGGTCACATTAAATTCTGGAGGTGGGCTTAAGAGGTGATTATTTAATATGTTACCCATCAGTCTTAGTGCTGAGGTTCTCAGAGACACAGGTAGATGCTTTTGGACTCTTAGAACTGACCACTCCCAAGCCTTTCCTTGGTCCCAATTTGCTTTGTTTGGGCAGTATCCGGCAACTACACTACCTTCAACAATGAAAGGATTTTGAAAATTATCCAATAATAACTTAATTAGCCTAACTCTATAGTAGTGGGTGTAACCGATTTCGGTGTTGAATATGTGATCTAATAGGACAGGGTGGTAATCCCTCAATTTACCTCTAGTATTAATTTCATCCCATCCCAATAGCCTGATATCTTGTAAGCTGTCAAATAGCCAATTATACAAGGGCGGCAACGTTAATATTGGACCCTTGAGTTTAATTAAAGGCTCTTTAAGGTTTAATTGATTAAATTTATAAGAATGGTCAGTGTTTGGGAGATTAGCTAAATTTAAGAGTAATTTAATTTGAGTTAGTTCTTCAGCTATTACTTGTTGTAATTTGCTATTATGGGTAGCAGGACTAAATAATAAATTGACGTTCGTTAGAAATAGTCCCTTATTAATATTACAGCTATTTTTATAAATGCTAGTATCAATGAACAGTCTAACCAACTCGCTGCTAACTTGAATAAATTCTTTGGTTATTTCTAGTTTACTGCTGCTCAAGAAAGAATTATAGTTTAAATTTAACCCAGCTTCAATTTGCAATAAATTGCCGTGTAATTCATTTTCATTTGTTACAGTACTCAAGTTTTCTAGTAATTCTAGCATGTTTTTGTGGAACAGGGGGCCTGATAGAAGGGGGGCAAGTACTTTCGAGGACATCTCTCGAATTTTATATATTCTACTCTTTGAACACATCATCACCAGTGGCTTGAAAGCTATTAAATTGCTATCCCCGTCCATTACGCTGGGGGAGAGTCGCGTTAATAGCGTCAGGATGGGGTAAAGGCCTTCGGGTACTTCGTGTGTGCCACTTTCAAGCTTTTCGACCACCAATTCTAGAGCATTGATTAGGTAAGGTAAGAGATAGGGGTAGCGCCCGAAGAACTCCCTGCCTGTTAAGCGGTTTACAGCGTCGTGCTCGTCCCTAGTGCGTTTGCTACCGAAAGTTCTATTCAACAGTGCTGTGAACAACATTATACTGCTGTTTCTAATGCCCCACTCGGACGATCCAAAGCCGTCTATAGCTAATTGGTAAGCTTGTTCCGTGTGCGTGCTGGAGATAATGGGACCGAGCTTGGCGTCAGTTAGGAGAAATTTGAGGACGTTAAAAGCGTGTATTCTATGGACAGTCTCTTTATCTCCAGCCTTTGCCCAAGCAATGAGTCTATCTAAAGTGGTACCGATTTCGTTGCTGCCACTTCCAACTTCGACGAAGCTGTTTAAAATGGCTAGAATACCGAGTGGCAGGCCTCCAGAGCGTCGGGTCCCCTCTAAGTTAGGACAGTTAACCTGCTCAATGTGGTAATCTAGCCAGACGTTGACGACACTGGTCAGATCTTTTTGTTTCGATTGCAATAGGCGAACATTCAACTTTAGATAGTTGGGATAAACCGATGAAAAGGCGCCTCTGTGTCTTAGACTATTGAACATCCTCTGGAATTGGATGCCTGTTTTAATAAGTTGGTCACGGGTTAGTAAGCCGTTATCTTCGGCAGATACGCTAATGGGTAAATACTCAAGCATCAGACCTAGTAAAGCACTGGCCTCTTTGCAACCCCTCCAGCAATAGCTTAGTAAGTTGCGGAATTGGGTTTGAGATTCTGGTTGGCTTTCAATATTCACTTCCAAATCTGGCTCGTCACCCTCAATACCCTCTGGAGACTTCTGAGCCAAAGGGGGCTCCACTTGCAATAAAACCCTATGGCAAAGATTAAAAGCTTCTTTTATAACCAGTTTCCAGCCATTTAGGTTATAAATGCCCGATTGATCCTTGATATCTAAATTCGGAAGCATTTTTAACAAGTTGCGCTTTTCCAACTGGTGTATCATTAGTTGTAAAATAATTAAAATACCGTGAATGCTTATTGAAGGGCTCTCGTTATTTGTAATGCTACATTCTGCAGTGTTAATTCTTAATTTAAGTAAATGTAACAAATGCATAAAAAAGTCAATATGGTTACATCCTGTTGTTTTGATTACTTCGCTATAATTATCTTTTTTGATGTAACTTTGGAGTAATTTGGACTTGAGGTGGAGACTACCATCGTAGTCGGGGGAGAATACCACATTGCCAATTAAAAAGTCAAGCCAGTGAGCGCCACTTTCAGCATCTCTAGCCCTATTGGAAAGAGCCCTCTCAAAGGACCAATTGAACAACCCGACAGAATCCCAGCGACTGGAGTCCAAGCGCCCCGGATAGCTCTTAATCAGATCGTGCGCCAAAAGCCTATTGTACTGATATCCATTCATTATTATATAACTCAATGTGGTAAACAACACCTCTGAAGAAGTAATCTCTGGTAACTTAAAGATATTAATTTTATCAAAAAAGTCTTCGTAATACCAAGTAAAGGTGCTCAAAAATGAATTTAGAAGTCTTAGTCCGCTGGAGATTCTATGGGGTGAACTTCCAGGATAAAAGCTAGTAATTATCAAATCTATTAGAGTTGACAAAAATCTCTTGATTTCTGTGATATTTGACTCCATTTGTCTATTATTTCTATTACTTGCAAGCATCTTATTACTTGTATTCAAATTATCTTTGGCCCTAACTAAAAATTTTAAGAAGTAGGCTGTAAATTTTTGACGAAAGTCCGAAGCTGCGCCGGTTAAATTGAATTTTAGAAATTTGATCATCAGGCTGTACTCGGAAGCTGAGATTATGCTGTTGCTTTTTCTTGTTTCACACAGAAGTCCCAGCAGGTCAACTCTGACTTGAGGATCTGCGTTGTAAATGGCACTCTCAAGAGTGCTCAAATTAGTGGGGAGCGGTAAATCCAGCGACTTAACAACTTTTAAAACTGCAATTGATGCCGGTAAAGACCTTTCAGCTACAAAAGCAAGAAGGTCGTGGGATAGCTGTGGATGAAGAGAAATTAACTTGGGTAAGATGTAAAGTGAAATGGGCTTGCGAAAATTGTAAGCCTTGTTTATTAATCTATCAACGAGCGGTGGAAACACAATTTTTTCGAATTCGTTCAAATCAAAACCCTCTTCATGCACCAATTCCTTATATAATAAAGTGGTATATAGCCCTAAAAATTCACCAACTTTACCAGCTATCAAAGGAACCTTTAACGCTTCGAATGTATTGTCCAAAAACTCTTTATCTTGCTTTAAGCATTGAGAAGGTTTCCCCAAATAAGGTAGCAGGTAGGTTAATATACCATACTTCGTTTTACTATAGTATTCAAGTCTAATAGTTCTATTGAGTATATCATTTGCCACTTTTAATCGATTAGGGTGCGATCTACATAATAATAATAACCCTTCGAGTAGGTTCTTTATTTTATATTGTAATGCTTCTACCGGGTGGTTCCAAAGGTTAAATATTAAATCTAGCACCTCGGCCAATTTAGCCTGATCTGTGGTTAATTGGTTTACAATATTATTAATAGGGATTTCAAGGATTCTTGATGCTTCATTCTGTTTGCTATACTGAGCGAGCCTCATCAACAAAGTGGCTAGTAAATCTACCCCTACTACTAAGTAACTTGAGGGCAAATACTGGGGTAGTTTTCTATTAAAATCAATTAGATTTAAATACATAAAATTAAACAAATTGCTATTATTAGTCGCTTGAAACCAATATTCAACCTTCCAAAGGTGTATAGCCCCGTGCAAATATCCCAGCCAGCTTAGAAAGTCTTTGTTAAATTTTAAATAATATAACTTATTTACATAGCTTTGAATTTTAACCCCTAAGCTACTATTGCTGCTGCTATCTAGCAAACTTAACAAATTACCTGCCAGCATATTTATGTCGGTTGGTAAATTTTTATCCATCAAGCAGTTTATTAGCATTTTAATACATTCATGGTCAATTGTTAATCTCCCAAGCCTTGCTGTGAATTTGAGCGATAAGTTCAACAGAGCTCTCAATCCCAACTGCGGGTCCCAGCTCATTTGCTCTGAACATCTTTTGCTAACAAAATCTTTGTTCACAAATTCTTTTTCTTGACTACCATAGGGCGAGTTATTATTGAGATGGTTTTTGATAAATTCCAAAGTCTCACCTATATTGCGGTCGATGCATTTTATGCCTAGGGGGAATTCCAAAAGTGTACTTAGGGTGCTCAATTTCAACTGATCAATATTTGCCCCAAAACTTGTTTGCCAGTCGAACTTTGAACATTTTATATACTTTAAATACTCTCCAAATATCAAGCTTCCAAGCAGGGTGTCACGCCCTTGAGATTTTTCTAAGCTGTTTAATTCTATATTACACTTTAAAACGGGTATTAGCAATCTTTTTGATATTGGTTTCTCAAATTTAAAGAATTGCTCTAGCAAAATTTTAATAAATGGCAAATATTGGGGCGAGTCTAAAGATGGGTATATTATAGTCTTTAGATTGTTATTGAATATTTTAGAGTTATTATCCTCTGAATAAATACGTATTATTTTTTCTATGCTTAAGCTATTATTAGGGATAATTTCACTCATTTTAGTACTAGAAGAAATTTAGAGGTTTGGATTTTAAGTTTAACAAGTTTGAAATTTTTAATGTTTCTCAGCCTGTATTTATTCCAAGGTCCACAATTTAATAAAAAATTTAATTTATAAAAATCAGTGAAAATAGAATATAAAAGCGTGCATGTAGGATTGTTTAATAGATAAAATCTTTTTGTAGCTACCAGATAGTGCTGCAAACTTTCAGAAAGGGAATACACCTCAAATAGGTGTTTGAAACAATGTAAACTGTTTGCCTATTGCTTCTACATCTAGGAGAAGAACTCAAAGTCATACGCCTATCTTGTCTGATGGTAGTACCTTATCAAAAAAAATGGAACGCATTCTAGAAACAACACCATATACTTAGGTATGATTCATATTATTTAGTCTAGGTTCTATTGGGAAATCAGTAGAAAGTTATTCAAAATGTTCTTATTAAGAGGAGTAACAAAGCATTTTGATGCTGTTTTACCTTATCTTAGCGAGAGGGATGAATCGGCTTCGAACCGACTAGTGATGGCTTTACACACCACTGTATTGCCAACTATACTCTTACAATAAACTTTGTTTAAGATCCTACTAATTATAGAAAGCCATCTACTACTAATTTAAACAGGCCAGAATCACTAACACAAATTAACTAAAGTTAGCAGCATGTTGTTAACTATAACACCTTCAAGAACCGGTCCTTTATAATTAATTCAATGTTAGATCGAAGGCTATTCCTGGGCTGCAGAAATAACCGCTGACTCTAAATTCATATTCTCTACCTGTCCCTTAGCTAATGTAAATCCTAATGATGGATTGGTAGACAGTTTGAAAGAAATTGACTTTGAATCTCTTGATAAAATCTTCCTGGAACTTACCCAAGCATAAATCACCATGTCATCATAGTTATTTTTATTAATTCTTGCTACTTGATTTACTTTGTCTATCGAGAATTTGTATTTGTAAAAACATCAAATAAAGGGTAATTCTCAGTCTACACAGGAACTTTGCTCCGATAATTTAATTATATTCTCAAATTGTGTCGATGGGTATTGCTCAATAATATAAAGAGGTGATGTGCTTGATATAAATCTGTCACCTCAGTAATCTTTCTTTTTGACATTCTTTTTCTTTACGAGTTCGTGTATACTAGTTATTTCATCATGCAACGTAGAGTCGTGTCCAGGTTTGTGAAATCCACAAGGTTCGTTGGAAGAATATTACTACCGGGGAATCAAAAGTCAAAAGTAGACAAAATTTATATTAATTTAGCATTATGGCATCTACACTTGGTGTGCTTTTATTGTGTTGGAATATGCCGCCTAACCATGTAGCTGTACTTTCTCGTCTATCTGGAAACAAATGAACAAGTTTTCTTAATTTGTATGGATATTGATGACACAGCTTAAAACTTATATAATATGTATATAAGAAAAATAGACTCTGTAGCCTTGAGACATTATTCTTTAAATAATAGTTATAAAAGCTCAAATAAGAGTAATTAAAAATTAAGTTTTTAGGCAAATTGTTTTTATCTTAACATAGATAAATTAAAAATATTTTTTTAAGTAAACAATTGAATATGGCTAAATATTTCGAAAAGAAGGACTACACTGTTCAGGCATCCTATGATGACATTGACTTCACCTTGTATGTAACTGACAATTACAATGAAGCGGCTGTAGAAGAAACAATCCGTGAAACTGGTCAAGCAGAGCTTCTTCAAGTGGCAGCTCTCCAGATGGCAATCATTGGGATAGGTAATTCAAACTATGGAAGTGTCTTGTATAAGGGTGAAACTTTTAACTTAGAAGAATCATTCAAAAAGTTAGGGGTCAAGGTTGGACTTGCCCAGAATTCTAAGTTGCAACCAGGTGATTTAACACCAAGAAGATTGCAAAGATTCTTCAGACACGGTATTGCAGACTGGATTAAGAAGAACACTGACCAGGATAGTTACCTCTACAAGAAGTACAGTGATCATGATACTAAAATGAGGCATGTGTGTTTCCCTGGAGCAGAGCACTTGATAAAAGATAAAGAAGAAGCAGCTTATATATTGCAAACATATCACAATCTGGACAGGCAACAAAACAGTTCAATCATGGATAGAGTCAAAAGAGTACTGATAGCAAGAGGTGTGTATACTTATAGAGAAGTGGAGCTGGTGGTTGACAACATATCCAAGATGGCTCGTGAAACACAAAACTAAGCATCCATGACCCAACAAAGGCACTTCACCCAAGTTTCTGTTCAGATACGCCTCGAGGTAATGTAATCGGTGGTGGTAGCAAGATCTTGTCACAATTATTGATACTTGGGTGTGGATATTTGGATTTTGATTGTGTGCTGCGGCGACTTCAGGGTTCACCACCAAAGATTTTAGAGTACTCGAATGAAAGAATAAGTAAGTTTGCGCAATAGAACGGCACCTTCCAATTTCTGATGCTGGTAGTAGTTAGGTCCATGAGAAGTACTTACAATCTTAAAGATTCAAAAAAGTTTAATAAACAAATAACAGTCGAAATCAGCTTTGCGTGTTGCTATAAAGGCGTTGTAAATATTATTAGCAGGGTATCCGTGGATAACCCAAATTTTTAGTAAACTTGCGCTTAAAAATGTACCAGGTGCAATTTCTATAATGACGAAGATCAATACAAGTAGTAACGTGGTATTGGAGATATTGTTCGTGTTCTTCTAAACTTTTGTTTGTCTTAATAATATCAGAAAGTTTATGTTATAGATGATTTTTAAAAAAGCGGGGATCAATTGTGATGAAGCAGAATAGATCATTCTGGTTGTTAACTATTCTGTAATCAAAAGACTAGTACAATAAATAATATTTGTTATGGAATAGTATTTAGAATAACCGTAGATCCTTTCCATCGCAGGCCGAATCCTGAAGCGGAATCATTAGCCAGTGTTCTTCTATTGCCTACTATACTCAGAAGAAGCTCTACGGAATTAGGAACAAAAGTTAATCCAAAAACAGAGCTACTTCAAATCTTCGCTTTGCTTATATATCTGATACTCTAGCGAGACCAAACCATAAGACAGAAAGGGTTTTTCGGTGTAATATGCATTTCCATATTTACAAGATGCTTTAAAGTACTGTGGAATGCATGCTTGGGGCCGATATCAATTGTTGCAGGCCGTATAAACTGTATACAAAACTATCAATATCCTCACCTTCGTCAGCTTAAATATGAACATATAAAAGAGAGCCACTCTTTGGCAAAGGTTGCGCTCAAACAGGATTCCCAAACATTCCTTCCAGATGCGGATTTTTTGTAAACATATCATGAGATTATTATAATGACCCGTGAACCAACTAAGTAAGAATCTTATCTCCTTGGTTTTTAAGCTAGAATAACATTGATATAAAAGATTAAATTGAAAAGATAAATATTATTTAAAAAATTACTTCAGTTTGCTAAGAGAATAATCGGTTAAACAAAGGTAATGGACCGCACCGCTTCTCAATCTCCGTGGCCTCAATGGCTCATACATGCCTTTACAAGAGTTACAGTTAACACAAATGAAAAACTATATTATCCTGCATATAACATGCTCTTGTGTGAACACTTCAAAGGTGAAGATGGCTACCTAGTCTCGCCAGTTACGTATCCAGTAGCAGAAAGAGCATCTGTCGACTTTGTAGTCGAATATGCTGTATTTCGATATGGTGACCCAATATTGATCTTAGAGGTGAAAGCACCGAGTAGACTAAAGGATAAATCTGCAAGACATGAAGCAGATGATCAAATTCGTCAACGTTATGAATCGTTGTTAGACTCTTGCCCTATTAACAAACTAAGAGCAATTAGCGCATTTGGTACAATGTTAGCATTTTATGAAGCAGATAAAATTAGTAGCCGTATTACACCAACACGAATACCTAAAGACCCAAATGTTGTTAATGATGTGGCTCCAGTTAACTGGTGGATGGGCAACGATATACTAGAAAATTCTTGTGCAATAAAGGTAATTGATATGTTTAATGAGATCAAAAACGAATGTTCCAAGCTATCGATGAGAGCTACTTCAGAAATCTAGACAAGAGGTATCAAATTTTAAGATTTTTTTGTTAGTTAACTAGCTTTAACAGCTGTCATCTCATAATATGTCAACCACCAAAAGTGCAGAGCCCAATCGGATTCCAGCCTTTCTCAGACGCAATAAGAGTTTAAAAGCTCTTAATAAACCCTTAATGGGAGCTAGTGATAAAATTCGTTGGGCCAAATCAAATACCTGCAAAAGCATTGAACTAAACCTACTTGATAGTAAGCTTGGATCATAACTAGTTTGACTCTCGTTTCCCATGTTCCTTGATCTGCTTTTACATTGGACTTGGTTCGAGGACGAGGTGGTCTAGGTAGTGTAGATTCAGCATAGTTTTTACAACCGAACCAGAGAGAAAATGATTTGTTCCAAATTTGTTCCAAATCAAAAGGCAACTCCGTTGCAGTTGCTTCCTTGAAGAAATCGTTTTATTGTAGGTCTTTATAATCCATAGGCATATCATTATTCCACTGGTAAGTCTCCATAAGACATTCCATATCTAAAGTAGGTTCACTGAAAAAACATTTATCTCCATCAATGCAAAGATTTCCTACATCTTCGAAACTAGCATAAAAAGAATACTTAAAATCTATAAATATACTAATTTTTTCATTATCATCAATTTGCTTACCAAGTCTTTCAGCGAGCTTAAAATGATCTTTTGCAAACTTGAGGTTTTGTATATCATAACCCTCCATGATGCACCAGGCGGTGACAAGGTAACACCAGCCTGGACAGTTAGGGTAGCGATTCATCAACCATTCGCACATATCTCAAGAAGCTGCCTTAAAATAATCTACCCTACAATAAGTAAAGAAGTCTAAATCTATAAAAGGATTTCCTATTATCTTCTCACACTTTATTATTCTATCTTTAGCTAATTCGTCATAACCGTTCACTAACAGGGAAAAAATAGCAGATATGTGTAATGTAACACATCTTGAAATACATGTAATATGTTCGAAATCTAGCGTAGGAGCATATTTGGGGTACTTTAATATTGCATATTTAGCAGCCAAACTGTCGCCCATATTATCATACTCACAGTTTATGAAGTCAGACTTACCTCTTATCAATTCTTCAGCATTAAACATTTTAAAAAAGATAGTCTTTTACAACTTTTTCAAGGGCATCGAATTGGTTTTGAATCTGATTTAATGCTATCGACCTATCATCAAAAACTGTCTTAAAGAATTTTTTTGTTCTTTCTGTTAGCTTATCAGCAGATTCTTCAATTTTTGCAAAAAGATCATCAAAAGATATATCTATACCAGCATAAGCATTTTTCAACTTAGTTTTATTGTCACCGTTATTCACACCAAACCAATTTTCTTCCTTTAGATAGTTTTCAGCTAATTTATTCATGGCATCTTTCGATGATTCTATTTCCATGAGAGAGAAAATTTTAGTTAATTCATCAGTATTTTATGTTACACGGCCTGGGATGTAACGACTTTCGTCGTATACAAGTACACCATGTTCATTAATACTGAGAGGTAAAAGATTTGGGACACCATCTCTATATGCAAAATATATAGCTATAAAATCTGAAAAACCTCGCTGGGTTTTACCCGGGGTGGCAGTGATACAGATAATCCACAACAATATATTAAATATCCAAAACATTTTGTGTATTGTTAGTCTCATATTGATGAAACACAGTAGTATACACGCGGAATAGCTCTAAATCTGATGTTTGATTAATTTTAAGTTCTGCAAAGGGCGTAACTTCACTGAATTCTCAGTCAAAGATTTTCATGATAAGTGGAGAAATTAAAAAGTTTCAGAAACTCTCAGAAGATTTTAAGGAGGTCACCATATTGGGAAGGAGCCGATCTTCTTGCAGTCGAGGGGTGAGGCTTTAAATTCTATATTTCTAGTAACATTACCATATTTAGTATAAATAGTGTAAAACCAAATAAGGAAATAAAGGCTGTAAGAGTAGGTGTAGCAGGAATTACCTGAAAAGGAAATAATGGTGAAAGAGAAATATTTA